>JASDQU010102778.1:72713-89288 GCA_032191745.1 Picea mariana
ATCTCTTCTAATAATAATTTCATTACAATGTGATTGAAGATGTAACCTTTGACATCTTCAGAATAACCAACAAATATACACTTCTCACTTTTAGGCTGCAATGCTTTCCTTTTCTCATCAGGAATGTGAGCCCATGTGATACTTCCAAATACACAGAAGTGACTTACATCTCATTTAATTTTATCCCAAGATTCTTCCAATGTTATATTTTTAAGAGCCTTTGTGGGAGTGTGATTTACTATGTAATTTTCATAGTTGATGGCTTTCGCCCAATACTTTAGACTTAATCCCTTGGTGTTACATTCATTTAGAGTGGAAAATATGGCTCTATCCTTAGCCATATGATAAGATTCTCTAGAATCAATAAGCCACTCATCAGAAGTAAAAGTAGAAGTAGAAGTTGTATTGAAGGAGAAACCAGAAGCAGAAAGTGCATGTCCATGAGAAGAAGAATAAGAAGTAGAATCAATATTGATGTTGTGCTTCTTCTNTAGTCATGGGTTTTGGACCACAAGATTGATGAAGTTATTTGGACATGAAGGAAAATGCACATGTAGATACAACACCCATGGATGGATAGTATACATCATGCTCTTTCCGGTGGTATGTGGCACGTCACGTGGATCCTCATGGTTGAGGAGAAATGAATTTTTGAAGATTACAAAGTGAATTGTACATGTAGGCTCTGAACACAATTAAAGAAAAGAATTACAAAATAATAAAGTGTCAGGTCGGCCCTAATGTTAAAAGGAAGTGACATAATTGGTATCAGAGCAGGTTTCCTTCATAACAGTTTAACCACTGGAAGGAAAATCCTGAGCAAAAATGGATGACCATGAGCACATTTCAAATGGGATTCAAAAATTTGATGGAAGAAATTATGCATACTGAAGTGATAGAGTGAAGACTTACCTAACAGCTTTGGGAGTAGACATTTGGTACTAAGTTGAAAAAGGTTTTAAATTTTACTTGATACTAATTCACCCCCCTCTTAGTATCAACATCTTCATCATTTCTTCTAAATATGTCATATTCTTGAAATATTTGGACTCATCATGACCATCTTTATCACAAAAGTTTCAATGTCTGTTAGTATTATTACTTCTATATTTTTCTCCTTTGTCACCATTAGGAGCAAAAGTTATCTGAGTGGGTTTCATACCTTTATATTGCTTGTTGTTGTGGCGAGGATGTTGCTTCTTGGTATTCTTGGGTTTATCTTTCTGATGGAAAACTAAGGCTTTGCTGGAGGTACCTGTAGTGTTGATCACTCCAAGTTGTACAAACTTATCTTTCTTTTAATCAAAGCACCACAAAAGTTCTCAAGACTGAGTTTTTTATAAGCTACCACTAGAGCCTCTTGCATGGCATAAAAGGTAGATACAAACAAAGAATATGCACTACCTAGATTAAAAAGTATAAGATAGATGCAACGATCTTCTTCTATATTTATCTTACATTCTTCACATAAAAGTCTGAGTATTTTAAACTTAGATAGATAGTCTTCAATGCAAGAAAAATTATTTGAACTTAAAGTCAGTACTTGATTTTCTAACTATTGTTCTCGAATAATATTATGTTTACCAAACACAGATTCAATATTGTCCCAAGCTTCTTTGGTTTGATCAAGTGATTGAAGGTGGAACCTTAAATCAAGAGAGATGAAAATTCTGATTAATCCACATGCTTCGTCATTCCTATTATCCCATTTGGATTTCTTATCAGCATCAGTGGGTGTTGTTTCCTTTCCCAAGGTAATCTGGTACAATCCTTTACTTCTTAATAAATCCTCCATATGGGATTTCCATTGGAAGTAGTTGGTGCTAGTAAATAAGAGATTACTTGTAGAAGCCATATTAAAGATGCAGATAATACATATTTAAAAACTAAAACCGATGATCAGAATGGAAAGAGATCGAAAAGTTATGCGGTTTAAAAAAAAAATGGCACTGAAAACGAACTTCGGATGTGAGAGTTATGTCCTTTAAAAAAAAGGCATAAACGGTAACCAAAGGACTACGTGATAGTGTAATTTTTTTTATGAAGTGACCCACTTTTATAAAGAGAAGTGGGGCTCACTTTTACAAAGAAAAGTTGCATGCAAAATAAATAACTCTAAAATAAAATATTAAAGCTACTTATAGTGATTCACTTTTATACTTGAAGTCAAATACACTTTACAATTTTGGCATGAACTTTTTAAAAAAAAGTGACAAAAGAAAGACTTGAACTCAAGACCTCTTACTTAATACGACAACTTTTAACCAAATGGTCTAGAAAAACATATTGTAATGTTCAGAAGGAGGATTGAGGGTGTTGTTGTTGAAGATGGCCTTGGAGAGCGTGCTAAAAAAAACTCTTTTCACACAAGAAAAAAATTTCGCTTCTTGATGACAACAAGGGTTAGATCTCGGTTAGCTTACCCGGAAGATGCACATTTTCATATATGTTTCTGATTTCCCGATATTGCATAGGGCGCGGGGCAAAGAGCATACGCAGATCTAAAAGAGTAGCAACCCAAAAATAAAAAAATACAAAACCAAAATACTTCTCTGCAAAAAATTTTAAAAATGTGTATTCAAACTTTATACCTCCAAATCTGACTGTAATGGTTGTATCTTGGGCAAACAAAAACCTTTTCGAGTTAAACGAAAAGTGTTCCTGAATGAAACTATTAAAATATTGTGTAACTGCAAAGAATATTACCATCTCATTTTGTGGATAAAGATAAAATATATTTATTATTGATTAGATCAATCCCCTTTTGTGGATTGATCATGTCGGGCATTGTAATTGACCAAATCCCCTTTTGTGGATTGGTCAAACCCTAATTGTAATAGGCTAAATAAGAAGTCAGCCCCAGAATATAGTAAAGAGGCCCCAGAATATATTAATGGTGGTTATAACCACCCAGAAGAAGAAGTCGGCATTGCCAGTGAGAGACATTTCCACACATGCCAGAATTGTATAAATAAGGAGGCTAGCGCCTCACTTAGACACACTCAGCTCACTCATCTAGTGTGCAAGTATTGAAGGAGGCTGCAGTTATCAATTACCAGAAGAAGGAAGAGAAAGAGAGGTGCATCTTTGGGAGAGGAATTTCTTTGTTGTTTGGTTCATTATCTTAGCATTGGATTGGCTATCTATATTAAGGAAGTTTTGCTGGGTTTTTTTCCCCTTGAGGGTTTCCTAGGATAAATGCTTGTGTACTCTTGTGATTGTGTTTCTCTCAGTGATCCTATCTATGCTATTGTTATCTAGTCAATTGAAAGTAACCTAATAATAGCTTAAACCTTAACATGGTATCAGAGCTAAGTTGAAGAGAGCATCTTTCACAGGAAAAAGAAAAACATCACTGTTGCCGTACATGAAAATTAGGGTTTTTTTATTAAAGAAGGTTTTCAGCCTCAAAACCATCTAGAAAGGTGCGCCCTACCTCAAGGAACACTTTGGCATCTTCAGCGCACCTTTTCAGTGGCTAGATCTCCCGAAAAGTGAAACCCTAGTTTTCACAAAGTACCAGAAGTACCAGAAAACCAGAAATACCAGAGTACCAGAAGTACCAGAAAACCAGAAGCACTAGTCCAAAAATCCGCTGGTCCAATTTCAAGGATCAAAATTTGGATTTTCATAAATCTAACTATACCAACATACTCGCCTTAGTCCAACGCATCTTTTAGTGAGTTCAGTTTTCAGATCCAAGAAATTTGATTTTTTATTATTTTTATAGCCCGGAGGGCTAGGGTTTCTTGTACAAGAAAGAATGGCTACCAGTATGAGGGTATAAGACAGGCTAGAAGGATCTGTAAACTTTAGATCTTGGAAGCATAGGTTGCAGATGATTCTAGATGAGAATGATCGCCTAGAACATGTTATAGTGGGTGTACCAGAACCAGAGGAAGAAGAGAAAAAGACCAAGCATAAGAAGAATGAAAAGAAAGCAAAGAGAATCGTGTCAGATTCAGTAAGAGATCACTTGATCCCTCATATATCCAAACTACAGACAGCAAGGAAAATGTATGAAGCACTCGACAGATTATATGAAAGCAAAGACATTAGCCGGAATCTTACCTTAAGAAATCAACTTCATAATATGAAGATGGACAACTACGAATCTGTCACATCCTCTCTTATGAGAGTTTCTCAGATCAGAGATCATCTTGTAGCTATTGGAGATGTCATTAGTGAAAAAGAACTTGTAACCACAACCCTAAATGCGTTTCCAAAATTTTGGGTTCCTTTTGTACAAGGAGTGTGTGCAAGAAGCAAGTTACCCAAGTTTGATAAGTTATGGGAATATTGCACACACAAAGAATCTAGATTTACAGACCAACAAAAGAAATTAATTGTCGATGAAGAGGAAGCTCTTACAACTCAAAAGAACAAAATAAGTTCCTTCAGGAAGAACAATAAAGAAACTAACTTCATAAGAGTTCTAGATAAGAAGAGAGATGTTTCAAAGATCATATGCTACAACTGTCAAAAGTTGGGACACTTTTAATATGATTGCCCTCAAGGAAAAGGGAAAAGAAAGAATCAAGCACATGTGGCAGATGAAGAGGAATCTCCTCCCTCAAAGAAAGCTTTAGCAGATATTAAGGATTATGTACTTTAAGTTGAATATAGGTTATCTAAAGAAAGATAGCAAATGGTGGAGTCCGTGGATCCTCCCCACACAAAACAAAACATAAGTATTCATGTTTATTTTTAGTATCTTGTTTACTTTAATACTTTATAATTACAAGTTAGATTTTTGTGAGAATGTTAATTAACCTCATTTTAGTTCAGTGTCTATGCAGACTTATGAAGGAAGTATCAAAGAAGAGGATGAAGAAAGAGATAAAATATTTATTTCATGTATGATCACTCATGAGAGTAACAAAGAAAGCATATTGTAAGTAAGTTTACAAGTCTCGGAAGAAAGAACTTATGTCATGACTTGTAGAAGTTAGACAACACGAGAAGGATGTATGATATGGTGAGAGTCATTAAAGACCAGACAAAATCCAGTACTTATATAGGAGCAAGAGGCTCCTAAAGATGCAGATCAGAAATATTCAAGATGAATAAAAAAGATGGATACTCAGATAAAGTGGATGAGATGCAGGTAACTACAGGTTTCTCCAGTACCGTTCTTATATATGCAGAGGGATTAGGTTGATCTAGTATGAAGTCAGAAAGAAATGTTCGAACTCAAGAAGGCACCCGAGACATTACAGAAGAGAGCTTCAAGAATGATGATTAGAAGCTATTAGTTTGGTGAAAGAGGGAGCTATGTCTCTGAGTTCGAAATAAAGGATCGTGATTTGATGCAGTTAGAAAAGCAGATGGATGGTGCCCAGATATTTTGATCAAGATGAAAGCTATCCAGTAGATGGATGGTGCCCAGCAGATGGGTAGCAAGGTATTATACGATGGAAATATTTTGGACCACAAGATATTTTTTCAGATCCCATAGCTAGACCTTCATAGAGAAGGAGAAAGAGAAGAAACCTTCGTAGAGAAGGAATGAGAAATCCCACAGGTAAACCTTCATAGAGAAGGAAAATAGAAGAGACCTTCGTAGAGAAGGAATAGACCTTCGTAGAGAAGGGGAATGAGAAATTTTCCAAGGTTGGCCTCTGTCCAAGTGTTGAGTTTTTGGATACTCTAGGGACATGCCAGAATACCCTCATAGAGAGGGGTGTGACCACCCTCTTAGAGAGAAATGTGGATGTTTCTCCAAGGGGCAGCGGGAAGATACTCTCCTCTGGCCAAGGATTAAGTAACCTAAAACACAAACCTTGACCATGTGGAATGATTATTTGGCTCTTGAGGTTTATGTTGTGATCCTGCGTGGATCATGGAAAGGGAGTCTAGTCTTGCCCATGCTAGCATCTTAGTTTCTCTAGTTCATGTGGGATGACTAGGAGTGAAGCTATGGTAGTAGTCTTCCCCAGTGGATGGGTGAGATAGATGACTACAAGAGAAGGGAGAACATAAAAGGAATGGAAAAACTCACAAAATATCTTTTGTGTGAAGATAAGATATATTATGTGTGAAGATAAGATATATTTTGTGTAAAGATAAGAAAGAAGTATCTTCTACGTGAAGACGAAAGAAAGAAAGAGTATCTTTTGCGTGAAGATAAAGAGACCAAAACTTCCAATGATTTATAGATATGCCAGTCAGTGATCATGATGCCAGATGACCAAGTGGATGCCTCCAATTATCCAATTAATGATGTTACCCAGTTGATGATGTTATCCAGTGAATGGTGCTACCTATTTGATGTTGACATCCAGTGACTTGTCAAAAGATAAAGAATATCCTTCTTGTTAAGAGGGAATGTTAAAATATTGTGTAACTGCAAAGAATATTCTTATCCCCTTTTGTGGATAAAGATAAAATATATTTATTATTGATTAGATCAATCCCCTTTTGTTGATTGATCATGTCAGGCATTGCAATTGACCAAATCCCCTTTTGTGGATTGGTCAAACCCTAATTGTAATAGGCTAAATAAGAAATCAGCCCTAGAATATATTAAAGGTGGTTATAACCACCCAGAAGAAGAAGTCGTCCCTGCCAGTGAAGAGACACTTCCACACGTGCCTGAATTGTATAAATAAGGAGGCTAGTGCCTCACTTAGACACACTCAACTCACTCATCTAGTGCGCAAGTATTGAAGGAAGCCGCAGTTACCAGTTGTCGTAAGAAAGAAGAGAAAGAGAGGGGCATCCTTGKGAGAGGAATTTTTGTGTTGTTTGGTTCATTATCTTGGCATTGGATTGGCTATCTATATTAAGGAAGTTTTGTTGGGTTTTCTTCCCTTTGAAGGTTTCCCAAGATAAATGCTTTTGTACTCTTGTGATTGTGTTTGTCTCAGTGATCCTATATATGCTATTGTTATCTAKTAAATTGAAAGTAACCTAATAATAGCTTAAACCTTAACAGAAACGAGTGCTCCGGACGCAATGGAATAGTCCTCTCGGCCCAGAAATGTATAGAAATGTTAGAAAAATGAGATGAGGCAACTCAGCTTCATGATCTCAATCTACAACAGGAGCGGTTCTTCAAACAGGATTTGATACCATGTTCGACAACATAGGTATTCCAACAGAGGATGAACACCTTCAATAACCACTCACATAAACAGATCAAAGATCGACACACCAATGTTTTCACGTGGTAAAACCCCTACGGGGAAACATCCACGGCCCCAGCCAATGTGGCCACTTGGAGCAGTTTATTAATGAAAAGAAAAATATTACAGAGAGATTTTACAAGAGATTTTCTCACAATCAATCATTTGCAAATGACCCTCCATGCTCTTTAAATAGAGATCATGGACCAATCAGGTGTTAATCCACGGATCATTGACTGTTAAGATCGAGGAGAGTATGAACTGTCGGGTCACTCTATGTCGGGAACATATCATGACCATCGGATTTCCTAACTACAAATGCATACTAATGCATACTAAAGAAACACACTAAGAAACACTCTTTTACCTAACGACACATTAGACCAAGTAGACCTTAACTAACTCCTAAGTGTCTAAATATCCTAACAAGAATCCCAAAATATTTTGTTCCTTCAATGTACCTGAGGACCCTTTTTGTTGCATTCCAGTGACTTTCTCTAGGTTCTTACATGAATCTAGAAAGAGCATTGATTGCGTATGAAAAATCTTGACATTTTTTTGTTAGATAAATGAGGCCTACAATCAACTATCTATAGCTAGTGTTGTTCACCAATTCCCCCTTCAAATTTTGAAAGTCTTAAGTTTTCCTCCATAGGAGTAAGAGAGGGTTTGCAATCATGTGTGCCCAATTTATTTAACAAATCTATAGCACATTTGGTTTAATTAAGTAATATTTGATGACATTGTTGTGAAACTTCCACTCCAAGATAGTATCGAAGTGGCCCCAAATTTTTCATTTTGAATCATTTTTTAAGGTATTGTTTCACATGCTTGATGTGATATTCATAATTCTTTGTAATGATTAATTCATCAACATAAATAGCAATGACAATAAAGTTTTGATGTTGCATACTGAAATACAAAGTATCATCAAACTCATTGCGATGAACCAACATGCCTAAGATATTCATCCATTTTGGCATACCATGCTCTAAGTGTTTGTTTCAAGCCATATAAATATTTAATAATTTTGTAAACTTTGTGCTCTTTCATTCAACTTCAAAACCTAGGGGTTGTGTCATATAAACTTCTTCTTTCAAATCACCATTAAGAAAGAAACAGTTGTAATCCATTTGGTGAAGTGTCCAACCATGTTGTGCAGCCAAATTTATCACCATTCTAATTGTGCTCCACTTTGTTGTTGGAGAAAATGTATTTGATTCCTTATTTTTGAGAAAATCCTTTTGCGACAAGTCTTGCTTTATATTTATCTGCTTCACCACTTTTTTATACTTGATTTGGTAAACCCATTTGCAGTTGATGGATTTAACAATTGTCGAACAATCAACAAGTTTTCATGTTGCACTTGCAATTACCAAATCATACTCATCCACCATGGCTTGTTTCCAGTATTTATACTTCATTGCTTTTGCAAAAGTTGTTGGTTCAATGTAATCATGAGTTACTAAGGCAAAATTCAAGTGAGATGTAGGAGAACTTCTAGTTCTTGTTTTGTTCGGTTCATCTGGGTGAATATCTTTAAGCAATTGAGCTAATCATTTTGGTCTATTGTGTTGTCTCTATGGTGAAGTTACTGCAATTGATTTTTCCTGTATTGAAGAATCATCATCTAAAGAAGATTTATCTAACTCTTGAACATTTATGTTGGGGGGTAATTCTTTTTCAATCCAATTTGGTTTTCTTTGATGAATTGTTTTTTCTTGAGCTATCCTTTTCTCCAAGTCACTACGGAGATTATAAATCTCTCCATCTATTTGAATTTCTATTTCATCAGAGACTACATCCCAACTAATAATGAATTTTCCATTGGATAGAAACCTATAACCTTTATTTTCATCTGAATAGCTAATAAGAATGCATTTCATACTGCAATTTTCCAACTTAGTCATTTTTTCCTTAGGAACTAAGACATAGAAAATGGAGCCAAAAACTTGAATATGATTAATTGAATGCTTATTACCATACCAAGCTTCATATGGAGTAATTCCATCTAAGGATTATGTGTGTGATCAATTCCTTAGAGAGATTGTTGTATGAACTTCGTCAGCCCAATATATTTTGCTTAACCCCTTGAAATGCAACAACAATCTTGTCATTCCCATTAGAGTTTTGTCCATTCTTTCTGTGACTCCATTCTATTGTGGATTATAAGAATTTGTCAACTACCTTTTTATTTCATTTCTCCTACAATAATCATTGAATTCATTTGAAGTGAATTCTACCCCATTATTTGTTCTTAGTGTGGCAATCATTTCCTTGCTGGCATTTTCAACTACACGTTGAAATTTTATGAATTTATCAAAGGATTCTAATTCATTCTCTAGAAAATATACCCAAGTCATCCTTGTAAATTCATCAATAAAAATGATGAAGCATTTTCATCCACCAAAAAAAAAATCCATAGAACCACAAATGTCACTATAGATTAGTCGCACGTGTTTGTTTTCTCATCGTGTACTTGTGAGGAAAGGATCTCTCTTTTTTTTTCCATGATACAATCTTCACACTTACTAGTTTCCTTTTCAAAAATAGGAAAACCTTAAACCATTTCAAATGGTTTAATTTTAATGAGGCTAAAATTCAAATGGCCAAATCTCTAATGCCATAATCTTAAGGAACTAGGAGATAACTTCACTAATGTTGCAAAATCATGTTTGCGAGGAATGATTGTACCTTTTATACTCAAAAGTTTTTTCTCTTCATAGTCATTCATTATTGTTTTTTAAATTTTGTTTGACTGAATTAATTCTGATCCAACCATCTTCCATGATAATTTGATGGCCCCCTTATTTGATGAGCACCAAGGACAACAAATTCTTTTGAAATGTTAGAACGTACCAAACATTGGAAAGTAATAATTTTCCAATTCCTGGAAGAGAAAAGTGAAGATATCATTTTCCTTTAGGTGTATGAGTTGTGTCATCTTCCAAGTAAATTGGATTTAGTTTCATATCCCAATATTTCCAAAAGTGATCTTTTATGTAGCACATATATTGTGTAGCCCCTGTATCTAGTATCCAATCATCTTCGTGATCATTTCTCATCAACTTGTTGGTGGTAATTGAATTTTCAAAGTAGATCTCTCGATTTGTTTTCAACACATTCGTAATCATCTTTTTTATTTTCTACATATTGGGCTAAAGTTGAATCCTTAGACTTAGAATGTTGTTTGAAAGTTTGTTTATTCTTGAGAAAATTTCAATTTCATGTTCAACACTCTTTTGTTACATGCCCAATGCAAAGACATATTTTTCACTTGAATTGAGATATGTCTTCATCTCTTTGAGATTGATCTTGTGATCTCCTAAAGTATTGTTAATCTCTTCCTCTTTTTTGGCTTCTACTGTGACCTCAACCATAGTCTTGATTTCTTGAATCTTACTCTTCCTCTATAATTTTCATTGTATGATCATCTTCCTCTTGTATTTTCATTGTAAGTACCTCTTCCTCTTGTACTCACATTGTATGACCATCTTCCTCTTGAGATTTCTCCTTTTCTTGAGTTGGTGAATATAATATTTCCCCCCGAGTTCTTATTTCTAACAAATGTCTTGTCATGTTGGACCAACAAGTCACCAGGGGAATCAAAAGTTTGATTCTTCAATTTATCAACAATTTGTAATGTTTCCAAAACATGTTTATAAGAGGGTGGCAATCCATCGATCAAGATTCAGGTCATAACTTTATTCCACACCTTTAAACCCACATTTTTTAATTCCAATCTTATATTTTTCAAATGAGAGATGTACTTCAAAACATCTCCCCCTTCAACCAGTTCTTTTTTAAGCAACTTAGTATAAAGATCAACCCATTTTGATTCAGATTGATTATCAAACATCTTCTTAAAAAAATTCCATGCACTCCAAGCATTAGTTGCATTTTCAATGTGTACAAACATTTCATCTATTACATAGGATCTTAAAAGTGCAAGTGCCTTTTCATCTCTTAATTCCCATTTTTCTAGTTCTCTAACATTAGTCAACTTAATTGGAGCTTTTTCTCCATTACATATATATTTCCACAAGTCATTAAAAATTAATGTATTTTGCATGCGATGACTCCAAGTCTTATAGTTCTTCGGTCCATCCAATTTGTCTAAATCATTGAATAAATTTACCAATTTCGAAATGATGAATTTATTATCAAGTCCACACAATGAATACTATCACGTAAAAGAGACAATGCACACATTGCAAAAGAGTGTTATAGGAGCTTGGCCTTTGTTGAAATATTGTAACTGCAAAGAGTATTCTATTTATTATTGAGTCATTATTAATTAGATCAATCCCCTTTTTTGGATTTATCATGTCGGGTTTTGTAAATGACCAAATCTCATTTTGTGGATTGGTAAAACCCTAATTATATCATGCTAATTAAGAAGTTGGCCCCCAGGCCTAGTTAAAGTGGCTTTAGCCACTAAGTGAAGAGGTCGGCGTTGCCAAATGAAGAGACACCTCCCTAGGGCCTTCTAGCTAGTATAAATAATAGAGGCTAGCACCTCATTTTCTCACTCACTCAACTCACTCATCTAGTGTGCAAGTTTGAAGGAAGTTTCAATTGCTAGTTACCGAAAGAAGGAAGAGAGAGGCACATTCCTCAGTGTTGGATATTCTCTAGTGTTTTGGTTTATTGTCTTGGCATTGTATTTGCTATCTATATTAAGAAAGTTTTTGTTGGGTTTTCTCCCCCGTGAGGGTTTCCCAGGATAATTGTTGTGTATCTTTTGATTTTGTTTCTCTCAGTGAACCTAAATATGTTATTGTTGTCTAGAAAATTGAAAATAAATTTAATAGTTTATCTAAAATTAACATGGTAGAAGAGCTAAGATGAAGAGAGAACCTTTCACTGGATAAGAAAAAGTGTCATTGTTGTCGTACAAGAAAATTAGGATTTTTTGTTGAAGATGAAATTCAGCCTAAAAACTTCTAGGAAAGTGTGCCCTAGCCCAAGGAACTCATTGGCAGCTTGAGCGTACTTTTTCAATGGACAGAACTCCCAGAAAGTGAAACCTTATTTTTCATTGGTACTAGAAAACGAGGAAACCAGAACCAGTACCAGAAGTACTAGTCTAGATTTGTGCAAGCTCAGTTTCAAGGGCTAAAAATTGGATTTTCATAAAAATTACTACACCAAGATACTCGCCTCAACCAATCTCACCTCCTGGTAAGTTCAGATCTAAATTATGAGCACTTTCATTTTTTGGTCATTTTCCCAACTCCAGGTCAAGATGTCTGCAAGCACCAAGCTTGTTGACAAGTTAGAAGGTGTGGATAACATTCATTCCTGGAAGTATAGGATTTCACTCATTCTTGAAGAGAATGAACTAGCAAGATTCATCAAAGAAAATGTACTAGAATTCACAGATGCTATGGCTAAAGCAAAGTATTGGAAGGACATGGTTAGGGACAAAAGAATTATTGCAGACTCTATCAAAGATCACTTGATCCCTCAAGTGGCATATAAGAATACCCCAAAAGAAATGTTCAATTCCCTAACCATATTGTATGAAGGAAGAAACATTAATCGGAAGATGAACTTGAGAACTCAACTCAAGAATACAAAGATGCAGAAAAGAGAAATAGTTCATGAATATTTATCTATAATTTCTCAATTCAAGGAACATCTAGAAGAAATTGGAGATACCCTAGATGAATATGAACTCATAATGATAGCTCTTAATGGTCTCACAAGACCTTGGGATGCATTCATCCAAACCATTTGTGCCAGAAAGGAGAAACTACAATTTGACAGTCTTTGGGAAGAATGTGTTCAATAAGAAGCAAGAGTAGCTAACTGAGAAGCAGTACTATTAAGGGATGAAGATCAAGCCCTAGCTTCTCATGCTAAAGGAGTAAAGAGAAGGTCTCACTTCAATAAGGAGACACATCTACATAAGGAGTCTCACTCCCCAAAAAGATTCATCCATAAAGAATCTCCCCCTCCAAGGAGATTCCAAAAGTTTCAAAAAGGTCAAAGAAGAGAAAAGGATTTCTCACCCTATCAATGTTACCATTGTGACAATATGGGACATAATTCTAAGAATTGTCCAGCTAGAAGAGAATAACACAAGATGAGAAACAAAATGCAGCATGCCCATACAATTGAAGATGAAGAGCCACCCACAAACATGATTAAATAAAATATTAAAGACTATGTCTTAATCTCTTCCCTCTCAGGATTAGTGTCACCTGGTGAGGATACTTGGCTCATAGATAGTGGTGCTTCCAAGCACATGAAAATTCAGAGAGACATTATCTCTATCCTTACAGAAAACGACTTTCCCCAGAAAGTTACACTTGGACATGATTACCAGTACCATATCAAAGGAGTGGGAGAGTCTGATTACAAACTTGATTCAGGGACTCCAATGAAGATGAAGGATGTACTATATGTACCAATTTTGATGAAGAATTTTCTTTCTATCTCATCTTTAGATAAGAAAGGCTTTAGGGTTGCATTCATAGATGGTGAAGTCATCATGTGGCCTAAAGGAAAAACCATAGAAGATGAAATTGTTATTGGAACAGAAGAAGGTGGCATGTATAAATTAGAAGGTCACTAAGATGCAGCCTTGATTCACTCCATTGAGAGTCTGTGTAAACTTTGGTATAGATGACTAGCTCACATCAACTACAAGGCCTTACCATATGTAAGCAAGGAAGTTACAGGTCTACCATATTTCAAGGTTGACCATGAAGGTGTGTGCAAGGGATGTGCAAAAGGAAAGAACATCAAGGAGTCTTGGAGTTCATCCACTCAGATGTATGTGGCCCAATGCCATCCACCTCTCTTATTGTGTATGCATATTATGTATCATGTATTGATTACTATTCCCGCAAGACTTGGGTTTACTTCTTGAAATCAAAAGATGAAGTGATTGGAAAATTTAAGGAATTAAAAGCCTTGATAGAGAATGTCTCAGAAAGAAAAATCAAGATTCTCGGATCAGATAATGAAGGAGAATACACCCCAAAAGAGTTTGTAATATTTTTTAGATATGTCAGGATTAAGAGGGAGCTCACCACTCCCTACAATCCTCAACAAAATGGTGTAGAAGAAAGAAAGAACAAAACTATAATGGAAGTAGTGAAGACCATGATCCATGATTAAGATATTCCAATTCACTTATGGGCATAAGCAGCAAGAAAAACAATGTATTTAAAAAATAGATTATCACTTAGTGCACTTGGGTTCAAAACCCCCAAATAAATGTTCTCCGGAAAGAAGCCAGAAGTAAGACATCTCAAAACATTTACTTTTCCAGTGTTTGTACACATTCTGAAAGAGAAGAGAACCAAGTTGGACCCTTCGAGAAAGAAGGGAATATTTGTTGGATACGGTGAGGTCTCTAAGGCCTTCAAAATTTACATACCAGGTTTACATCCTACTGAGATCAGCAGATATGTAACCTTTGATGAAGATGCAACACTCAAGAAATCAAGGAGATGTCATCTTGAAGAAGAACATGTAGCTCCTAGAGTTGCAGAACCAGTGAGGGAATTCATAGTTTCCCCTGATGAGGAGATTCCAGAAGATCATGACATAATAGAATCTCAATAACCTCCCCAAATGATGATCTCTCACAAGAGAAATCCAGCTTAGGCGAGGGAACTAATTCAAGATAAAGAGAATTATGGTGCCCATAAGGAACCATGAGAAAATTCAAGAAACCTAATCCATTCTCTAGTTATATGGATTTGATGTGTGATCTCATAGAGAAGAAGCCTACTTTCTTTGAAGAAACCATTCAAAAGAAAGAATGGGCAGATGCCATGACAGAAGAATACCAATCAATTATAAATAATGATGTATGGGAAATAGTTCCCAGACCGAAGAGAAAAGATGTGGTATCTTCCAAATGGATATACAAGATAAAACATGTTGTTGATGGAAGTATTGAGAAATATAAATAAAGATTTGTACCTTATGGATTTTCTCAAAAGGAAGGCATTTTTCATGAAGAGACGTTTTCCTTTGTATCCAGATATATTTCTATCAGAACCATCATAGCTCTTGCAGCTAAGATGAAGTAGAAGTTACACCAAATGGATGTGAAAACATCATTCTTAAATGGTGTTATTGAAGAATAATTGTATATAGAAGATCCTAAAGGGTTTGAAGTTGAAGACAGAAAAACTCATGTCTGCAGGTTGAAGAAGGCTTTGTACGGATTGAAGCAAGCTCCTAGAGCTTGGTATGGAAGAATTGACAATTTCCTTACGAGCTTGGGCTTTACCAAGAGTAGTGTTCACTCTAACCTTTACTTCAAGGTTATGACTGATGAGCCAGTTATATTGTTGTTGTATGTGAATGACTTATTCTTGATCGGAGAAGAAAATCTCATCACCGATTGTAAGAAGAAGCTCGTTGCAGAATTTGAGATGAAAGACCTAGGCCTAATGCACTATTTCTTAGGTCTTGAGGTTTGGAAGATCTCAGAGAAGATCTTCCTTAACCAAGGGAAGTGTGCAGTTAAAATATTGAAGAGGTTTGATATGTTGGAGTGTAAATCCATGAACACACCCATGGAAACAAATTTGAATACCCTAGTTGATACTTCGTCAGAATTGGTTTATGCTACGTTGTATAGACAGATCATTGGATCATTGATGTATCTAACGAACACCAAGCCAGATATATGTTTTGTTGTGAACACCTTGATTCAATATCTGGTAGTGCCTAGACATGTTCACCTTATTGCTGCAAAACATGTGATCATATACCTTCAAGGTATGTTGGACTTTGGTCTCTATTATAATGGAGATCAGGACTTCAGAATGATTGGTTATACCAATTCAGATTGGGATGGAATTGTTTCTGACAGAAATGAGACTTCAGGATGTTGATTCAGTCTGGGGTCAGCCATGACTTTATGGTAGAGTAGGAGTTAACAAAGAGAGAGGGTGAGTTAACTAAAAACATGTCTCGAACGTGTTTCCTAAAAAATAGGAATGTTGATTTATTTTGATTTTATTCACCTTTTTCGAGAGAAATTGAATTTTTATTGAGGAAAACTTAATATCTACCCCTGAAAAGGTGGTACTTAGGTAAGTGGGTATTTTATGAGTGTGAAAACGCATACCCACAATTCCTCCTAGTACTAATTTTTTAACTTATTCATCAATTACAATTAAAATATCTTGATTTTGCAGGTGTTATCACTCCAAGAAACCCTTTGTGGTTGCAGACCAAAGGTGCTTGGTAACTTAATAAATGAATATTTTTTGTATTTCGTAAATGTGGATCAATGGGACAACTCAATACAGCTTATGGAATTCAAACATGGAAATGATAAACAAATCGATAGTGCTCTCAAAGATTGATTAATCAGCAGATAGCTTTAAAGTGGGTGAAGAACAGATTGTAACTAAACTAGTACAATGTAGGGTCTAAGAGACAATCAAGAGACTTATTATCAGGTTATGAG
>JASDQU010102778.1:89573-111075 GCA_032191745.1 Picea mariana
AACCCATGGACCCCCCTATTATGTTGCAAGCTGATCACTTCAGGGTCCAATATAGTGAGAACCCTCCTTTCTTCATGACGTTGGCAATGAACGGCAAGAACCTCAACAATTGCATGTTAGATATAGGTGTTGGTGCCAACATGATGTCACTCAAAGTCATGCGACAAGTGGGTTTGAAGGTCACACAGCCTTATAGAAATGTATGTGGTTTTGAATCTAAAGCCATACCCACACACGGGGTGGTTGAGAATGTGGAGGTTTGCTTGAAGGAGTACCCAGAGAAGATAGTCCACATTGACATCGTGGTAGTTGATGTCCCAAATGTGTGGGGAATGTTGTTATCTAGGAAGTTTGTTGCAATGTTGGGTGGCACCTTTGAGATGCACCTCACATTCTTACAATTGCCTTTGAAAAACAGAACAATAGGTCATCTCCTCAATGTGCCAATAACCGGGGACCATGTGCAAGATATTACTCACCCCGTCAATAATAACAAAGCACAAGACGAGATGATACAAACTCTTCAAAAGTGTTCTCCAGAAGATATGCCCTTTGCAACAGAAGAGGACTTTGATCAAATCAAATGGCCCAAGAAAGAAGAATACCAACAACTCCTAGATGAATTCAAATACAAAGAAATTGGAACAGTGAAGATATCAAAGAAACATGAAGATGACGTACAAATCCACCCGTCTGAACATGAAGTTTTTACAGCAGAAGCCCACCCCCCTCCCTCAGCACAATACACCAGGGTTGTCTAAGGAATGACCAAATACAAAGTCAGAAAGTACAAGGAGGGAGACATCTTATGGATGTGGGATACCCAGAAAGGAGAGCCAACTAATGTAAAAGGAAGCACTCAGTCATGGCTTGGACCCTTCAAAGTTGGAATGGAATCAGTTAACGACTCATATTATCTATCCACTTTAGAGGAAAGAAGGCGACCATTACCTATTAGCAGGCACCTCCTCAAACCCCCCCAAGGTGGGGGGACCGGACTTCACAGGTAAGTGCAAGTAAGTAGGCATTTTGTATTTGTGTATTATACCATTTGCATTTCATGTTAGTTTTCTTTCACATTTGCATTATTGATTGTTTTCTTTCAGATCGTATATATATCTATGTATGATGGGGTGGCATTACCGCCCCATTTTTGTTACTGATTCCCCTATCAAGATTGAGCAGGTCTACGGGTTATGCCAGAGATGTTGAGGCTCTCATGCGCTCTACGGCAAGCACATGTCCCCGAGTTGGAGCCAGATGTTATCCCTGCTTTTCAGGGATAAATAGGAGATCATGTCTTGAGGCCCACAGGTCCTAGACATGGAGTACCGAGAGCAGGATCGACCTGAGCATGGCCCTGGAGGGCCCATCCTTTTCTTCTTCCATCAGCTTTGTCTTGTCAGCAACAGCAGCATCCATCACCATCAGCTTGGTCTTGTATCAGAAGAGGTTCTTGCTCCAAGAGGTAATTGGTCCAGGTATCATGGTATGTGTCACTTTTGATCATTGAAACCTTTAAATATATGCATCTGATTCCTTTTATCTCTAACAACTTCTTGGATCTTACATTAGCCCACTTGACCATGCTTGGGGAGATTGACAGGGTGCCCTAGCAAGCCTATACCCATAGGTCTTGGTTTGCCACTGGGGAATTTCTGAAAAGCCATCGTCTGCTCCCATCATAGCACCACTGTTTCATCGTATCTCCTGCTCATTTATCCCATTCCCCTTGTTCGGGCATTGGGTTGACCTATTTGTAGGATTGCACCTTATCTCGTGGGAAGAAGGGCTAAAGGCCCAAAAGGTAAAAGCAACTGGTAAAAGACAAAAGCCTAAAAATGAAACCTCAAGATGTTTCGCCCAGGGATCCCCAAGAAGGCAATAAAAGGCCTCTTAGCAAAAAACAAGAGGGACCTGGAAAATAACAAACAAGACCTAGTCAGAGAGTAGTGGGTCTCATCACGAGCCAGTCTATTAGGTTCATGGGTACCTAACAGTATGACATTGCCACCATCTGGTTACCACGCCAGGGAAGTGACCTTTGGTTGCATGGCCAAGGGAAAGGGGGTCTCATCACGAGCCAGCCTTCTCATCTCTGTGAAAGTACTTGTGGGTAACACTGTCAGCTCTGGTCACCATGCCAAGGCAGTGTCCTCTGGTTAGCCCTTGAATATAAAGAAAAAGAAGAAGATAAAGCAAGAAAAAGAATAAAGGCAAGAACGGGCTTGGAAAAAATGCATCCATGACAGGTACAGCTCGCCTTCTACAAAGGCACCCACAGATAACATTATGCATCCTTGGCCCTCACTGCACCTGCATGTCTAGACATCCCCTAGCCACATCACCTCACTTACATGGCTTGGATGAAATCTTCCTGGAAACTTTCCTTTTCTTGTGGATACTAGCCCAATAGGACGTCCTGTCTTTTTCTCCAATCTTGTATTGCAGGTTTTTGTAATGTCTTTGAGTTATTGACTGATGTATTAGGGTTTTTATGCATATGTTTAATAATATTGATGATGAGATGTGATTAACATTGCTATGATCCCAGTGACTGATGAGCCCATGGAGGGCATAGTTTTTGATGTGCACGACCATGCCCGACAGACGGGTACCATTTGGACCGGTACACATGGGGAGATGACCAGTTCGAACCTCCATGGGGCTAAAGAGCCCACCAGATGGATGTTGAGACCCCATCAAGGGGTAGAGACAGGATGGAGATGGATCGGGGCTTTGCACCGAAGAGGAAGAGGACGTTCCATCAGAGGCACTTCGGCAGGACTAGACCTAGGGGGAATGACCCATTTTCAGTGCAATGCCAGCCTTGGAAGGCTTGGGACGTCTCCATCTTCACCATGATGTCATCCAGCTTCATGGATGCTTTTGGAGGCAGACTGGGCAGCAGTGGCACATGTGGCATGTTGGAGAGGCCCCTGGGGGGCTAACGTTTTGCTCCTTGGTGTCTCATTTTCCCTAGAAAGGGCTAGCGCCTCCCTTGAAGGGGCTTCTACTCTCATTTTTACTTGATTAGGGATTTTTTCTTAGCATTTAATGTAAAAACAGTATGATTTTGACATTATGGCCTTGTCGACCCTTTTTATGACCTAAAAAGTAAAATTAGGTCATTGATACACTATATAGTGAGGGTTTTAACTCTCATTTTATCATCAATGGTCACTCACTCATAGTGAGGTCTGATTTTTAGCACCCTATTGGGGTTTTTGGCTGAACTAAGTGATGTGCACTTGTTGAAGGAAGAGATTTTTGGCATTTATGGTGTTTCTCTTGAAGGAAGGTGTTACAACTAGGGTTTGCATGGTTATTTCTTCATGAATTGTAAGTGTTTTTTTCTACAAAACTTCTTATTGAATGGTTGTAGTTTAAATTTCTTGCATATTGCTTATAAATTTGCTAAATCAAAACCCTAGGTGACAAGCACACAAGTAGGTCCTTGTCTCATGTCCCATGATAGAGAAACCTTTAGCCATTGAAAGAGAGGAAGAGAGCCTAGTCGTAGCTACACTGCTTGTTTCTCTTTCCCCTGTGCTAGTCGTACCCTTTAGAATTCAAGAGGAGGAAGACGTCTCAGGCCTAGGTTATCTACACTTAGGGTCGTTTTTCCTTTAGGGTTTGATGAAAGAGACTTGTTGTAGCAACACTCTCCCTCATTGAGCCTTCTTGTCTTGATTTTGTGCTTCATCTGAGCTAGCCGTTTGTCGGGAAGGAGGAGAGAGCACGAGGCCTTGCTTTTGCAACACCGGAGTGAGCCTCTCTCCCCTAGGGTTCTGTCTTTGAGGCCTTTCTTTAGCAACACCTTGAAACTTTTCCCTCTAGTCCTTTGAATTCTCGTCTCCTTCAACCTGTACGTCCTTCACTTATTGACTCCATTCTACCCTAAGGCATTGATCCCAAGACCTCCAACGTTGAAGTAGAATTGGATCTAAACACTCTTAAACCTTTTGAATTTGAAACCCTAACTACACTAACCCTAACCTACTAACCCTAAGTTGTTGACGTCATCATTTTAATATTTCATCTTTATTGCAGCAACGTTTTGTCTTTTGAGAAATTGAATGGTATTTGAAGGCATTAATTGAGTTAAGAAGTTATTTGTTACATTCTAGTATTTATTGATGAAGTGATATTAATGTCGTTGTTATTTTGTAAACATTGACTTCGTCAACATTTACCTTTAAATTACTCATATTGAATATCAGATAGTCTTTAAAAGTATATGAAGTACTAACCAAAGCTTGCATATATCAAATCTGTTGTTGCTTTGTTCTCGAGCAGGGATCCTACTTGGTTGTCTTTATTGGCTATAAGCCGGACTATCTGATTGGCGGTGATCTATGAAGGGGGAATTTGTCCTTATCCTTTTCTCCTTTGCCTGTTCAACACCCCAGGTCACCGAGCACGTCTCCCCTGGGCCTAGCCTCCCTAAAGAGAAAGAGCCTTCCCATCGTGGTGACATTGGGTGGGATAGGTTCTTGTTACACCAGTTTGGCCCTCTACCTTATAGCCTTTTATCTTAGCTACAAACTATGCGATAACACACCCGATAGAGGATTTGAGCACACCATTGAGCTGGAGGAGGGTGCAAAACCCATGATTACGGCGCCCTATCGTCATCCTAGGAAGTTCAAGGATGAGATAGAAAAAGCAATCAAGGAATTCCTAGCGATGGGACACATCAAACCCAGTAGTAGTCCATTCACTTCTTCGGTTGTCTTAGTCCTAAAGAAGGATGGTACCATGAGGATGTGTATACATTATCGTGCTTTGAAATGGAAAACCATCAAAAACCGGTATCCTATCCCATGCATTGATGAGTTGATGGACGAACTGCATGGAGCAATTTTCTTTGCTAAGATTGACTTACGCTTTGGATATCATCAGATCAGCATTCAAGAGTAGGATATAGAGAAGACGACATTCTGATGCCACTATGGACACTTTGAGTTCCTGGTTATGCCATTTGGGCTAACCAATGCACCAACCACGTTTCAGTCTTGCATGAACCATATATTCTGAGATCACTTGAGGAAATCAGTCTTGGTATTCTTCGATGACATTTTGGTATACAGCAAGACATGGAAGGAGCATCTGAAGCACTTGGATGAGGTACTCAGCATCATGGAGTCACAATCACTATATGCCAAGGAGTCAAAGTGTGAGTTTGGCATGACAGAATTGTTATCCTTGGGCCACATTATTAGTGCACAGGCGGTACAGGTGCACCAAGAAAAGATCAGGACCATTTTGGATTGGCCAACGCCCAAGAATGTGACAGACTTGAAGAGTTTATTTGAGCTATGTAGCTATTACAGGAGGTTCGAGAAGGGTTTTTCACATTTGGGGGCACCACTCACTAACCTCACCAGACATGGGGCCTTCTTCTGGACAGACGAGTCGCAAAAGGGATTTGAGCATATGAAGGAAGTCATGGATACGTGCCCAGTACTAGCAATGTCGAATTTCATGCTACAGTTTCTTCTGAAGTGTGATGCATCAGGAGAGGGGATCGAAGCAATGTTGATGCAGGGGGGACACCCCATAGTATTTGAGAGCGGGAAGCTCAGCTAGCCCGAGAGGTTGTATTTGATCTATGACAAGGAGATGCTTGCAATCATGAATGCCTTGACCAAATTCAGGCAATACTTGGTCATCGAAGTCCTTTTACATTAGGATGTCTGCAATGGTATCCTGGGAGGCAAAAGAGAATATGATGAAGTCTCTTGAATAATCCAGGTTGATTAAGACAGGTGCTTGGGAGATAGCATATTTTATATCCTCAAAAGATTTGATGGCCTTGTCATCCTATCTGAAAGTAACATCCTTTTTTAGCAAAGCACCCATGGGTTTTATCCTTTCGACAAAATTCAGAACGAATCTTCGAATGAAATTGATCTTTCTGAAAAAGGATTGTAAGGATTTCTTGTTGATTGAGGGACGAACATCCTTTATTGATTGGACCCTTTCAGGATCAATGGAGACCCCTCCCTTTGAGGCCACATGGCCCAACAATTTTCCTTTGTCAATCCCAAAAACAGACTTCTTGGGGTTCAGAGAGATGCCATATTTCCCACAATGCTCAAAAACAATCCTGAGGTGTGAGAGATGGTCTTTTCTGTTTTTTGATACAACAGTAAGGTCATCCTGGTAAATCTCTATGATTTTTTGTATAAGATCTTTGAAGGCAAAATCCATTGCTCTCTGAAAAGTAGCATCGGCGTTCCTAAGACCAAATGGCATCCTTAAGTACATAAAGGTTCCCCAAGGCGTAGTAAATGTTGTTTTGAGTTGATCTTCCCTTTTGAGCAAGACTTGGTTGTATCTGGAAAAACCATCCAACATGGACATCATCCCTACCTCGGTAACCCTTTGCAGCAGATGTTCCATGTTTGGGAGGGGCTAGTTGTCTTTCAAGGATAACTGGTTAAGGTTGAGAAAATCAACACATAGGCGTATCTCACTGGTCTTATTTCGAACAACCACCAAATTTGATACCAGCGTCAACCATTTTCTGGAGTTCCTTCTGTATTTGGTTTGCCAACTTTGGATTAATATGTCTTAGCTTTTATCAAAAGGTTTGGCTCCTACCAAGGGTATGGCGTCCTGGATAACATATCCTCTATAGGCCTTCAATTCATCATAATTCCATGCAAAGGTGTCTTTGAATTCCTTGACGAGCCTAGTATTTCCAACCTTTCTTTATTAGTGGTGCCTTTTCCTATCTTGACCATTCTTGGGTCTATCTCTGTGCCAATGTTGAATTCTAGGGCTTCATCTGCCCATTTGTTGGGCTCTTTCCCTTGAAAACATCATGTCTATCAAAGAGGCTCTCCAAGGGGACACAACCTTTAGGTAAGCTATTGCTTTGAAGGTTTATAACTTCCAGGTTCATGGAATCAGCCAGAAAGTTAATTTGTGACTTGGTGAATTCATTGTTGTTTTCCATGAATCGGAGGATTTGGTCATCATCCTAAAAGACTTGCCAATGCTCCAAGTTGTCTGGAACGGATGGTCTAAAGAGGACTTCCATTTTGCATAGGTCACGAATCGGTCCTTCAAAATGTTGTAGGGTGGAAGCAGAGACAGCCAAGGCATCTGCTATGTGGTTATCTTCTCTAGGAATGGCTTCAAGCGACACTATCTTAAAGGATTTTGAAAGAGATTGGACTAAGTCTCAGTACATCTTCAACTTTTTATTCTTTGTGGTAAATTTCATCATTACTTGTGATACTATGAGGTCTGAGTCTCCTTTAGCCCTTAGGTGAGCAACACCTTTGTCAATTGCCAAGCTGAGGCCCAAGATCAAAGCCTCGTATTCAGCAATGTTGTTGGTGCAATGGTATTATAGCATATACGAGTGGTAAAAGGCTTCGTCGGAAGGGGCTATCAGGACAACTCCAGCACCTGATCCGGAGCTCTAGTGAGATCCATCAAATTCTAAAGTCCAAACTCCCTCGGATTCCTCAATGGTGTCAATATCCAACTTTCCTTCCTGGACAAACCAATTATTGATGCCGTTATCGATACACAAGAGTTGGTCACCAAGTTGATCATGGGTTTCGACTGGGGAGCCTACGAAAGGTTCTTTGTGGAGGGTGAAGAATCCCCCTTCGAGATGAGGGATGGTCACTTCAAACCCCTTTTCCTGAAAAGTTCCGGCCAAGCACTTTATTAGACCTTTTTGGAGGATGATACCTAAATTGTTCAAAGTGTCTACAACCACTACATCAATAAAGAAGGGAGCACTGGGACAGGAGTCAAAGGCAACTTCCAGATCCTTGATGATCTCTTTTGTGAAACCACCTTTGGCATTTGGTTGTGGAAGGCTCAAACCTAGTCGATGCATGATCTCTATCATCATAAAGTTGGTTGTAGCATTTGGATGCAAGACACAGTTACAGAGGAGGGAGTTATTAACTTGGAGGGTGGTGTAGAAAGGTGTGGTCTCATTGCTTCTTGAAATAGCGTTGTCTACCTGGTGGATGAGAAGAGGGAACTCTTTGAGAGGTTTGTCCTCAAAGTTTTGTGGCGGGAAATCTTCAATCTCTTCTTTCTTGTCTTGGGGAGGTTCAATTTCTACAGGAAGTTCTTGAGGAAGGGAACCCTGTAAATGGGCGTGGGAAAAGCTCCATTTCCTTTTAAGTTTGGAGGTTTAATTATTTAATTAATTAATTATTTTTGAGCAATAATTATAAAAACTAGGTCCTTGGACTTTTGATAGGGGTATTTGTGCTCAAAAGAAATGGAATAGCACCCACTATATCCATGGACCAAGTTTCAGCTCAGTCGAACAACTTTAGCCATGGGTTTGTCCACCCGGAGTGTCAGTCAGTCTAAAACAACAATTTTAATTGCTAAAGTCCAAACATGGCAAAATGTAAAAATCGTAATAATGAGTTAGAGAATGTGAAAAGGTGAAATGATGGTTAGAGAGAGACCCCCTAAGCATAACATAACCCTCTCAACCTTTTTCAACCTATTCTAACCCCTTACCCACCTTCTACACTCAAAAGTCACGCCCCCTAGGGGGATTGACGTTTTTCCTTTTTAATTGAGCTTGTGACTTGAGTGTGGCCCCCTCTCTTGAGCTTTCACTCCCTTTAGCCTCCACGTCACCCCTAGAGGTGACCCCACTCCCTCCACCTCACTCTTTCCTTCCATTTTCTTGTTTTTCACCCTTGTGGAGCGCCTTCCAAGGAAGTTACGCCCCCCCCTTTTGTGTCTCTCCAATAAAAATTCATTTTTATTTGTTGGAGGCTTTTCCTTTGCCCTAGCACAGATCCCACAACCGCCCTTATGGCTTTGTGTGATCCCAACCTCACCACACTCATCTCTCACCCTCCTTTCCTTTACCTCATCCCAAGAGGTGTGCCCTCCAAGAGGAGTTGCACCCTCCCTCTTCTTGAAACTCCACAAAATAATTTTTAAAAATTATTTGTGACTCTTCACTTGCCTTGGCACGGATCCCATGCCTCTCACACACCTTTTGCTTGATCCCAACCATTTTTCTTTTTTTTCTACACCCTAGATCTATTGTGCAAACCCTAAGTGGTGCGCCCTAGCCTTGAGATCTACTCATTTGCTTGGTGGTGGACACTTGGCTTAGATCCAAGAGAGGTAGGTTTGCCTCTCCAAGTATAAATAGATCTCATTTCTCACTCCCAACTCACCATATTTTGAGCTATTGTTATGCTACTTGATGTTCATCTCTCTCTCTCTCTCTCTCCATCATTCCATTTTCCATTCTATGCTCTTAGGGTTTTGGAGTATTTTCTCTCCAAGATCTATTTTCTTGAGTAATAATAAAGGAGAAACTTTGGAGGATAACTAGAGGAGCAATGTGTGTGCTTGATCTTCTTATGCTTATGAGGTAATATTGTATCAATTTATTTGGGTGAATGCAACATTTGATCTTAGGTAAAGTGTTATCTAAGTAGATCTATCAATGCGTGTGCTTGTGGGTTTATATATCTTGATGTATTAGATAGGATTGATGTGTCGTCTTATTTACATGCTCAACATAT
Organism: Picea mariana; assembly: GCA_032191745.1. Taxonomy (NCBI): domain Eukaryota; kingdom Viridiplantae; phylum Streptophyta; class Pinopsida; order Pinales; family Pinaceae; genus Picea; species Picea mariana. Next base: position 99,119 of record JASDQU010102778.1, read on the forward strand.
TATCTCTTGTATGCACATCACTTAAAGAGTTTTGCAGGTTAATACTTCTAGAGTTTCATTGGGAACTCCTTCAAGGAGAAGGGTCTCTTGAGGCACTCATACACTCCATTTCTCCAACCCTTTACTCTTCATCTATATTGTTGTTCATACACATTCATTTTCAGCTAGCATAACATATTTAGATAGGTCATTTCTATACACATATACTCTATTTTTCTTGCAGAAAGTTCTTGCCCTAAAAAGGAAGGGTTTTCCTTCATTTTTCTTGGTTGTGTGTAGCTCTTCTAGCAAGCATAGCTTGCTGGTTTTGCAGGTTTCAGATCTGATTGAGAGGACTCTCGGCTGCCCAAAGGACATCCACACAACACTAAAAGGCCCTCCAAGGGGTTTGGTAGCTATCTCTCAACTCTACCTTTCAATTTTTCATCATTTTGGTACGTTTTGCCTCTTTTTCTTGCTTGTTAGTGGCTCACACTCTTAGGGGAAGAGGTGGTACGGCTTTCCTCTTTGTGTAAGCTTGTTGGGTAGTTAGATCTAGCTAGGGTTTCAATTTTTTAGCATTTTTGCTCTCCTTTTAGGCTAGGACGTGAGGTTTAGAAGGTGAGGGGCACCTTCTCAACCTAGGACGTGGGGTAGGTTTGTCTCTTAGTTGCTTGTTTGGCTTGTTAGTCTACTTCTTTCTCTCTATATATATATTTACTTGGTTGCCCTAATCTCTAAATCTTAAAAGAACATAACATAACTAAGCAAAACCTAATTAATTGCCTACCTAGTTGGGAGAGGAATACCCCAATAGGTAAGGTTAAGTGGTTGATGATGTGATTAATGATCTATGGATTAATGCTATCATTGTTTTAGATTTAGATCAAACACATAATCATTGTCTTGAGCCTATTGGGAGGCATATTAAGTAATCTAACTAGATCTTCTATTACTTGCTTAGTTAATTTTCAAGTCTTTTCTTCATGCACATGTTTAGATCTTAAATGTTTTAATCTCTAGGTGCTTGAATAAGTGAATGGTTTATCTCTCTATTGCTTATATCTATTGGAAGCCACTTGCTTGGGCTTGAATGTTGTTTAATGGTTAAGTAGGCAAACACACATTAAATTTTCTTTCCATCTCTTGAAGGCAAGTTGTCCTTGCGATTGTGGTTTCTCTTTAATAGCAAGCTTATTTGTGTATGTGATAACTTAAATCTTTTTCAGCCATCTTTATTTGCTTTATATGTGTTCACACTTTTAATTGCATGAGCTTGAAGCAACACATTTTTTAAGCTCATAACAGTTTCGGCCATATCACTAAATCACACTTTAAAAGCGTCTTAAAATCTTCAAAACACTATAATAATCACCTAAAAGTCTACCTAATCCATATCTATACTTAATAGACTATTTAGGGTACCTTAGACCACCATCTTCACCATATAAAACGGGGCTTGAGGAAAACAACGGAGGGTGTAGGCAGGGAACTGTCTCACGGGCACAGGATGTGTCCTCTCCGGGAAGTACTCTTGTTTTGGGCTGACCTGCGAAGCTAGGGTGGCAACACTTATTGAGCATCCAGCAGTTATTTGGCAATAGGAGGAGGAGGCTTTGGTGAAAGCTTTAATAAAATTTGATAAATCTTAAGAAAGCCTAATAATTAAACCCTGGACCAAACCTAATAAACACTTGGTGGGTTGAGTAATCAAGAGTGTGGGTAATCTTCATCAATCTTAATAACATTCGTGCTTAAACCTTCTAAATCTTCTAGATGATATTGATGTGTTGATAATGGACTCATAATTGTGATGAATTGTTGATGTTGATGCTTTAGTCTTTGGTATCCTGCACACATATAAGTAAAACGTGGTTAGCTTGCTCTTGTATCATTTGTATATTTACTTGTAATTAATTATATCTAATATTCTTTGGTTCAATTTATTCCTTTGTAATCTTGTAAGTAACTTGTAATCTACTTGTAACGAAATACCCCTTAACGTAGTTGACCCCTTGCCCAATCCTTAGGCACTAATCTTAGTTGACCTAGGGAAAAGGTTTGACTCACATACTAACCCTTGCATCTTGCATTGGCTGCTTGTGCATCTTAGGAATAGATCCCCTCTTACCTTAAGAAATTAAAACTCACTCCTAGAACTTAACTTTAACACATCTAGTAACTAAGGTCTACCCCCTTTGGCTTCCCTAGGAGTAAGCCTAGATGGAAGAGGTTTCGGTCAAAGTGACAACATGGGCTGTGAACCTAGGCATTGTGCCTCTAAGGACACACTAAGTGAACCAGACTTAGCTCATGTTTGCAAGTGTGTATAAGGACGGCAACAGGATCATTTGCATGGATTAGGTGGAGGGGTAGGGTTTGAAAGGGTGACAATTGCCATGGTAGAGGTGTTTGAGTACTGTCGCCCGCTGCGAGTTGTCATTTGTGGAGTCGCCAGATAGTTTTCTTCAAACTACCAAAGGAAAAAGGAAAACACCCTAGTGGAGTCGCTAGGTAAGCTTGTAAGATAAAGCCCCTAGAGGCAAGGCTTACCGAAAAGTGTCGTCTGAGGAAGGATTGACTAAGTGTCCCCGGCAAGGGCGCCAAAATGTTATCGCACAGTTTGTAGACAAGATAAAAGCTTGAGGTTTAAGGGTCAAACTGGCGTAACAGGAACCAATCCCACCCAATGTCACCACAATGGGATGGTTCTTTCTCTTTAGGGTGGTAAGGCCCAGGGGAGACGTCCCCGGTGACTTGGGGTTTTGAGAAGGCAAAAGGATAATAAGACAAGGATAAATTCCCCCTCACAAGTCACCACCAAGCAGATAGTCCGACCAAAGGCCAATTAAAAGTAAACCCCGAAAGATATACCTGCCTGGAACAAAGCAACAACAAATGATATATGCAAGCTATATTTCAATGGGTTAGTACTTCATAGAATAGATGACTATCTGAATAACATATAAGCAATTTGGTAACAAATATTGACGAAGTCAATGTTTATCAATAGCAATGAAAATTGTAACACTCCACCAATAAATATTGAGACAATATGGCATTCAAAGCAAAAGATCAACACTTGATTCAATTTATGCCTAAATTACCATTCAGTTGCTCATAAAACAAAATGTTTGTTGCACCAATGATGTAAATAGCTAAGGATGACGGCAGCACTTAGGGTTAGTAGGTTAGCTTAGGCTAGGGTTTTAATTCAAAGTTTTGAGAGTGTTTAGATCAAATCCACTTCAACGCATGAGGTCTCTCTAAATCAGTGCCTTGGGGGGTAAAATGGAGTCAAAAAGATGAAGGACGCAAGAGTTGAAGGAGACAAAGGTCAAACGGCTAAGGACTAGAGGGAGAAGTTTTGAGGTGTTGCTAAGGCAAGGCCTCAAAATCAAAACCCTAGGGGAGAGAGGCTCGCTCTGGTGTTGTTGTGGCAAGGCCTCATGCTCTCTCCTCCTTCCTTAGGTCAACTGGCAAACGGCTAGCTAAGAAATGAAGCATAAAACCAAGAAAGAAAAATCTAATGAGGGAGAGTGTTGCTACAGCAAGGCTCTTTCATTAAACCCTAGAACAAAAACGGTCGTAAGTGTAGATAACTTACGCCTAGGACGTCTCCTTCTTCTTGATTTCTAGACAGTACGGCTAGCACTAAATGAAGAGACAAAGAAAGTGTAGCTACAGCTAGGCTCTCTCTTCTCTATCAATGGCTGAAAATTTCTCTATCAGGGGACATGAGACAAGGACCTACTTGTGTGCTTGTCACCTAGGGTTTTGTCCAGCAAAATCATAAACATATGCAAGAAATTAAACTACAACCATTCATTCAAGAAGTTTTGCAGAAAAATACTTACAATTCACCAAGAAATATAAATGCAAACCCTAGTTGTAACACCTTCCTTCAAGAGAAGTGCCAAAAATGTCTTCCTTCAACAAGTGTGCCTCACTAAAGCAGCCAAATACCCAAGAGAGGGCGCAAATTTCAGACCTCCTTATGGAGTGAATGAGTGATGATGAAAATATGAAGGAGAAAATCCTCCATTTATACAATATCATGACCTAATTTTACTTTTTAGGTCATGTAAAAGGCCGACAAGGCCAAAATACCAAAATCATACTGTTATACTTTTAATTATCAAATTAAAACCCTAGATCAAGCTGAAAAGAGAGTAAAAGCCCCTCCAGGGGAGACGTTGGCCCATTTTAGGGTAGATGGGGCATCCTGGAGAAAAACGTTAGCCCTCCTTGGGCTTCTCCAACCTGCCACACGTGTCATTGCTGCCTAGTCTGCCTCCCAAGACGTCCATGATGTTGGGTGACGTCATGGTCAAGAAGTTGACGTCCTAGGCCTCCCAAGGCCAACGTTCCACTGAGAAAGGGTTATCCCCGCTAGGTCAAGCTCTGTCGGGGTGCCTCTGGTGGAACGTCCTCTTCATCTCTAGTGCAATGCCCCTGATCCATCTCCATCCTGTCTCTGCCCCCTGAAGGGGTCTCAACATCCACCTGATGGGCTCTTCGGCCCCATGGAGGTCCAAACTGATCATCTCCCCATGTGTACCGGTCCAAGATGGTACATGTCCGTCAAGCATGGTCCTGCACATCAAAAGCTACGCCCTCCATGGGCTCATCAGTCACAGGGATCATAGCAATGTCAATCACATTTCATCATCAATATTAACAAACATATGCATAAAACCCCTAATAGATCAGTCAATAGCTCAAAGACGTTACACAAACCTACTATACAAGTCTGGGAAAAGGGCAAGGCATCCTATTGGGGTCATGTCCACTGAATAAGGGAAGTTCCTAGAAGAGACATCTTCCAAGCCATGTAAGTGGATGAAGTGGTCAAGGGATGTCCAAGCAGGTGGGTGCAATGAAGGCCAAGGATGCAAGATGTTACCTGTGGGTGCCTTTGTAGAAGGCGAGTTATACCCGTCATGGATGCAATTCTTTCCAAGCCCATTCATGCCTTTATTCTTTTTGTTATTTTATCTTTTATTTCTTTTTTCTTTTCTTTTGCTCAAGAGATAATCAGGGGACACTGCCCTGGCGTGGTGACCAGTGGTGACAGCGTTACCCACAAGTACTTTCACAGAAATCAGAAGGTTGGCTCGTGATGAGACCTCCTTTCCCTTGGCCATGCAACCAAAGGTCACTACCCTGGCGTGGTAACTAGCTGATGGCAATGTCATACTGCTAGGTACCCATGGACCTAATAGGTTGGCTCGTGATGAGGCCCCCTATCCTCTGGTTAGGTCTTGTTTTATTATTTTTAGGGTCCCTCTTGTTTCTTATTGAGAAGCCTTTTATTGCTTTCTCGGGGATCCCTAGGCTAAGCATCTCGAGGTTTTATTCTTAGGCTTTTATCTTTTACTAGCTTGCTTTTACCTTCTGGGCCTTTAGCCCCTTCTTCCAACTAGATAAGATGCAATCCTAAAAATAAGTCAACCTAGTGCCCGGACAAGTGGAATGGGACAGGTGAGCGGGAAACAAGATGGAAAAGTGAAGTTGTGAAGGGAGCGAACGATGGCTTCTCAGAGACGACCCCCACTGGCTAACCAAAACCAACAGACACGAGCTTACTAGGACATCCTGTCAATCCCCAAAGCATGGTCAAGTGGGCAAGTGCAAGGTCCAAGCAATTGTTAGAAATAAAAGGAATCAGATGCATACATTCAATGGTTTTGATGATCAAAGTGACACATACCATGATACCTAAATTAATTACCTCATGAAGCAAGAACCCTCTCTGACACAAGACCAAGCCGATGGTGGTGGAGGCTGCTGCTGCCAACAGGACAAGGATGCTGGGAGAGAGAAAAGGTGGGCCCTCCAGGGCCATGCTGAAGTCAATCCTGCTCTCAATACTCCATGTCTAGGACGTGTGGGCCTCAAGACATGATCTCCTCGTTATCCCTGAAAGTGGGGGATAACAGTTCTCAAACAGGATGTGATGAGACATATCAGTGAGTGTGTGACTTGTCAACAGAACAAGTAAGAGCAGACACTTCCAGCAAGATTACTTCAGCCACTTCCTATTCCGGAGCAGAAGTGGGAAAGCATATCCATGGACTTCATTACAGGCCTACCCAAGGCTCAAGGTAAGGATTGCAGTTATGTAGCGGTCGACAAATTGACCAAGTTAGTGCATTTCTATGTGATTCCTACAAATTACAACGCAATGCAGGTGGCAAAGCTATTCTTCAGAGAGGTTTTTAGACTTCACGGGTTGCCACAGAGCATCATCAGTGACAGAAACAGTCGGTTCATCGGCACATTTTGGTGGGAGTTATTCAGATTGATGGAGCCAAAGTTGACACCCAACACTAGTTACCACCCCCCAGACTGATGGGCAAACGAAGATAGTCAACAAGTGGGTAGAGGGCTACTTGAGGAACTATGTGAGTGGACAGCATAGAGCGTGGGTAAGGTGGTTACATCTTGGAGAACACTGTTACAACACTACCTTCCACATGTCCATAGGTATGACCCCATTCAGAGCATTATATGGGTATGATGCTCCCACTTTCATTGACTTGGTTTTCGAAGATAGTCACGCTCCCAAGGCCAAGGACTGGATAGTAGAGAGTCAGGAGATTCTCAAGGTACTAAAGGAGAATCTACATACTGCACAGAATCAACAAAAGGTGAAAGCAGACAGACAGAGGATAGAGCGTAGCTTTGAGGTTTGGGATCTAGTATTCCTGAGGCTACAACCATATAGGCAGTCATCTCTAAAGAAGAGCGGGGCAGAGAAGCTCAAGCCTGGGTTATATGGGCCATACAGGGTCATACGCAGGGTAGGCGAGGTGGCCTACGAACTAGAGCTACCAGAGGGGAGTCGGATTCACAACATGTTCCACGTTTCTTGTCTTACGAAAGTTATGGGACAATTCATCAGCACTTCAGAGGAGCTTCCACCTTTGGATGAGGAGGGGCAATTGGAGTTAGTTCCTGAGGAGGTATTGGAGTTCAGAGAGCGGCGGTTAACGAGTAGGGTCATCAGGGAAGGTTTGGTCAAATGGAGGGGGCTTCCAGTAGAGGATGCTACTTGGGAGAGTGAGCATATTTTGCAGCATCTTGGATTGATGTTGCTTGAGGACAAGCAATCTCGGGAAGGATGGACTGTAATGTCCCTTTCCGAGTAGGAGCTCCAAAGAGAAGGGCTTAGTAGTCTGAACATCCCCTTTAGACTATAGCCAGGCAGAAACAGGGGAAACAGGGTCATTTGGTGTCATTTCACTAGGGAATGTTATATTTTGAAAATGACATTAAGTGAAAAGTGGGAAAAGTGTGCTTTAAGTGAATTAAGCCAAAAATAGAGGGGCGCTTAAGTGAAGGAGCTAATTATAGAGGTCAACGATGAATTAAGGTTTGAGAGGGTATATGAAGGAGAAAAGCAACCTAATTCATCATTATCACAGATTATGATTTGAGAATTGAACTCTAAGGAGAAAACATGCAGGTTCAGGCGAATCACTGGAGGATTGTGAATTCCAGGAGGAAGACACCAGTTGGTTGATTTCAGTGTCAAGAGACACACCCTAGTCACCGGAAGAATCATACAGATTCTTCATCGGTATTCAGCAACAGTTTTGCAATTCTAGACAGCCAAGGCACATCTCAGCAGAGTGAGGGCGTGAGGGTTGATAGGCTCAAGGAGTCAACTAGACTCGACCAAGGTAGATCCAAAGATTTCCTTCCGACCCATTTGAGGAGAAGGTAGGGCACTTCTTTTGAGATATTAATTGTGCCATTCGGATGGAGAGATCATCAAGGGCGCACTTCCCAGCTAGAAAGTGTGCAACACTTGTGGAGGTAGAGTCAGGGTTCCAAAAAGATCACCAGACCAGATCCGGGAAATCCCTTCCAACCCAGTTCAAAGGAGGCCAAGACGCATAGTTTGAGACAATTATCATCAGTTTCCAATGGGGGAATCATCACTGCGCATTGTCAGAGCCCAAGAGGTGCGCAGACCCCCAGGGGAGATCATTCGGGGTTCATACCGTTCAGCAGAGACCAGATATTCAGGTCGACAGGAAGAGAGAGGTTGCTTGAGGCCATGGTAACTCAGTTAAAACAATTTCCAGGCACATCCGAGGAGTTTAGCCACCAGGGCGAACATTCCAGTCTCCAGCAACAGTTGTCGTGGGCGTTGTCGGGTGCATGCAGCAATTATGGGTTTGAATGCAGCAGTTATTTATTCTCATCCATTGATTCATCCACCCTCGTCATTCCGGGTATTTTGATTTAGCATTTTGATTGTATTCCAGCTAAGATCCATCCAGTCTTGATCTAGCTGAGAGATTCCAGTTATTTTCCTCGCATGCATTATTGTATTTTATGTTATTCTGCTTAATAGAAATTGTTGAGTTGTTTTGTGTTCCAAAACCATTGTATGTCTGTTAAAAACACATAAAACATTACAAATATGCAAGCATAAATCCTTAATCGCATCAAGAATCCCAAAGAGTATTAGTTTTGGCAACAGATAGTCATCAGTTGAGGTAATCTCCATATCTGCGGATCTTGGGATATTACACATAACTCACTCAAATTTGTGTTGTTGTTGACTAATGCTTTTGCTAGCTCAAAATGCAACATGTATACTTTCTCACTTCGAACCCCAATTACCTTATCCATCTTGGTCGTAGACCCCTTTGGTCAAATGTATACCTTTCCTCCATGAAAGGTCACCTCAAACCTTTTATCCTCCAGAGTCGAAACTTAAATGAGGTTCTTGGTAAGACCAGGAACATACAATACATCATCAAAATGGAGTGGTTTACTCGACTCCCTCTGAAATGACACTGTGCCTATGCCTTGTGCCTTATAGCGCGCATCATCTCCTAGCTCAATATGAAGATTCACGCCTCCCTCCTGCAAGCTACTGAAGGAATCCTTGCACCCAATCATATGACAAGAAGCACCACTATCCACATACCAAATACTTGTGACAGTTGAACTCGACATACATGCAATAAGGCAAAAATCCTCCTCACAGCTCTTTGTAAACTCCTCTACTCCTGCAGAGGCTGCCATCTGTGGCTTACTCTTTTTCTTTTCCGAACACTACGAGGCGAAGTGTCCAAACTTGTGACAATGGAAACACTTGACTTTGGAGAAGTCAATGTTCTTCTTCTTTCCACCTGTTCCACTCTCGGAGCCCTTCTTAGACTTTCCCTTGCCTTTGCTTGCAAGAGCCAAAGCCTCCTCATCCACAACCTGAATCGTTGTAGATGATCCACTGGCCAGACTAAGACGAATTTCCTCCTGCATAAAATCATCCCATAAGCGCTGCCAGTCAGGGAGCTTCTACCAAGCTACAATCCCACACACAAATGTGTCCCATGGCTTTGAAAAACCATTCAGGGCTATACGTACTAGCTCAAAATCCTCTATCTTTGAGCCAACTGCTGCAAACTCATCCCTAATCTAAGACGAGTAAGGTAGGGAACCACACCTTCGCCCTTTTCCATCTTGGTACCTCGCATCCTTTCTCAAAGCACAATAATCTTGTTTTCATTCTTACTCTGATAGAGGCTAACCAAAGCAGTCCACATGTCTTTAGCAGACGTTTTCCCTGAAAGATGTGGGATTATGTGATCCTTTACCCCATCAAGGATTATGCTCATAGTCTTCGCTTCACCCTTCTTCCAGGCTCCCAACAAAGTTGCATCCGTAGGAGCTGCTGCTTTATCATCAACATGTTCAAGGACATCATTGACATCCAAGATCCTGGTAACCCTCTCTTTCCAGGTGGGGAAGTTCTGAGCGCCTTGAAGTCTATCCTCAACTCTCAAAGTCATGGCCATTTCTGGAAGTGACTTTGTCCAAACTCTATCGCTGCCTTACCAATTGATTCTATGCTTAGATCTGAAATCGATCTCCTTAACCCAATACGTTGATGTTGTTACTTCAATAAGACAGCTCTAATACCATGTGAATCCACTAAAACCCAACAAAGTGAACCAGAAAACTCCAACAATATTTCACTCGGAAATTACTTAGCACTAAAAAAAATTCTGAAATTGTTATTTTATGTTACAGCTAGGTTTCTTCACAGAATAATTAAAATGCACATCAGAAATAAATCTGACCAACAATGAAAAAGATAATAGCAATCACATCACATTAGAGACAAGTATTTTTGGGTAAAATAACCCCTGGAAAAACCCAATGTGGGAAAACCAGTTCTTCAGTTTGCAGATTGTATTATGCAGCAGAAAATATATAGATCTCTTACAGAGCAAATTGATTTAGCCAATAGCTGAGAGAAACCCCGACGTTTTTCCTCCTCAACAACTCCAAATCTTTTGAACAAGATCGACCCAAAAGGGACCCTACATGAGCCTCTGCGCAAATTGTACAGCCTACTACGTCACCCTTGCATCAATTTGTACAGCTCTCTCAGATATGAAGTTTTAGATTCTGCGAATGTCTAGGAAGCAAGTCGATCTCCCTGTTAGAAGTCTCCTTCGTTCTCTCTGCAAATCTCCTCTGACAAACCCTCAAGCGATCTCCTTCTTCAACCTGAAAATTGCCCTCTCTCAATGAAAGAAATACGCCTAGCCACCAAGTCGATTTCATTTTATCTCAATGAGCAAGCAAAAACCCTATCTCCAAAGAGATCAAGGGTTGAGATCAACCCTCACTCTCTCAATGAGATGGATGGCCAAGATTAAAAAACAGTCACTTAAATTATTTTCACTTTTTACTTTAGAAAAAGTGCTCATTAAGTCAACATTAAAATATAACACATTTAATGTACTTTTTCCTAAGTTAAACTTAAGAAAGAGATTTAACCCATCTACTTGGCTAGTTTCATTGTCTCCCACCATGCGGACACCACCACATGGAAGAAGACCTTCTGAGTTACTCATCTCAACCGAAAGATGTTGCTAATCCTAAGAAATCCTTCAAAGAAGCCCTCAAGTCCCTAGATCAAGTTGGACATATGCAAAATATGAACCGAGTTCCTCACTACCTCTTCACGATTGCTAAAACTTTGATTATTCTTGCGGTCCTGTTGACCCCAAAATCTCACCCTTGAGATTTGGATGGTCAAAGGGCCAGTCTATCCTTTTGTTAATATTATGGTAGCTACGGGAGGTATTTACCTCCACGTGTGAACCTGACGAGAATAGAAGACTCCGGAAAGCAAGAGAAAACCCTAATAAGTTGGCTAATAACCCTAGAAGTCTTATCGGCTCAAGAAGATAATTTATATTAGGTTATTAGCCTCCAAGAGAAGAAGTCGGCCAGAAATAATAATAATATATTGAACAGACACATATCCAGAAGGAGAAGTCGGCCCCAGTAAATCTGGCAGAACCAGTATAAATACAGGGCACCAGTTCTCATTTGACAGCATCTCAGAATTGCAGACAGAAAGTGGTGCACACTGCAGTTCCCAATTTGGTGCGCACGAGTGGAGGAGAGCTGCAGGTGCAGCTGCTACAGCTAGCAGTTTCAGTATTGGCTTGGACTATCTCTTGGCTAGGGTTTGGACTATCTGGTCAGCTATTGTTGGTGCGTTATCCTTGGAGGAAGATGCGCTACACCTTGTTTGGCTATCTAGCCTAGGGTTTGCTTTCGGAGTAATTCTCAGTCAAGGTTAAGGTGCTCGGAGGGTGACTTCAGCCTATGGTTGGGTGATGAGGGTATTGTCAATGGTAAAACGAGCACACCATCTTCTATATTCTAACAGGTTATGGCCCCACCCCTCCTTCATTCAATGTAAACGCTGGAAGGAAACATAGTCGCTAGCATATTGAGCTCGTTGAGGAACTGTCGTTGGGGTTACTAGCAGAAGTAGCTTCCAAGACACTGCAGCTAGGGTTACTAGCAGGTGCAGTTGCAGAAATCCTAAACCTCTTGTTGAGGCACCTTAAAGTGAATGGATTGACCTAATCACCAGATAGATCAGTGTGTCCTAGCCCAGCGCATCTCCTGGTACTCTCAGAAAGCCA
>JASDQU010102778.1:119901-184314 GCA_032191745.1 Picea mariana
GCCTGCTCACCCTCCTCCAGGTGAGTCCTTTGAACTTGAATCAGCACTAGCGAGTCCTTTGAACTTGAATCAGCACTAGCTCCACCGCTTCCTAGATGGGTCCGTTCAACAAAATAAGAAGCTGGTGATATTGTCAGTGATCCTTCAGATCAAACTCGGACACGTTCACAGTTCCAGTGAGCCTCTTCTCTTTTGGCTCAAGTTTCAGAAACTCATGATCCAAAGATATTTGCAGAAGCTTCAGGTCATCCAGATTGGGATACAACAATGAATGAAGAGTATCGTTCTTTAATGGAAAATGATACTTGGGATCTTTTACTTCTTCCAAAAGGAAGAAAACTTGTCAGATGTAAATCGTTCTACATAACTAAGTATGCATCAGATGGAAGTGTTGAAAGACACAAGGCTTGATAAGTTTCCAAAGGATTTTCCCAAGTTGAAGGAATTGACTATAATGAAACCTTTTCCCCTGTAGCCAAAATGAATTCCATCCGCCTTGTTCTTTCCCTTGCTATCTCACATAAATGGGAGGTCCATTAGATGGATGTTAAATCCGCCTTCTTGCACAAAGATTTGCAAGAAGAAATTTACATGGAACAACCTCCTGGCTATGTCCAAAATGATTCTAGCCTTGTTTTTCGCCTCAAGAAATATCTTTATGGTCTCAAGAAAGCTCCTCGAACTTGGTATGCCAAAATGGATAGATTTCTTATTTCCACTGGATTCTCTAGATGCCATTATGATCCTAATGTCTATACCAAGAAACTATGAAGCCATCTCATAATCCTTGTCCTTTATGTTGATGACATTATCCTTACTGGTAGTGACTCAAAACTTTTAAACCATGTGAAAACAAGCCTTAAGAAGAAATTTGAGATCAAAGACTTAGGMTTTTTGCACTATTTCCTTGGACTCCAAGTTTTGCAAACCAATGAAAGAATTTTTTTTTTCCAGTCCAAGTATGCCTATGACCTTCTTCGTCACTTTCACATGGATGATTGTAAACCAACCCCTTCTCCCTTCCAGTTTGGAGTCAGGCTTACTTCYACCTGTACTTCTCCCTAAGTTGATGCCACCCTGTACTGTGAGTTAGTTGGTAGCCTCTTATACTTGACTCATACTCGTCCTGATCTTTCCTTTGTTGTTGGTCTTGTTGCCAGGTATATGCAAAGACACCATGAAAGCCATTGGAAATAAGCTAAAAGGATACTTCGCTATGTCTGTGGTACAGTTCAGTTCGAGATACATTACAGTTTAGGGGGGGCTCCTTTATTGGTTGGTTTCACTGATTCAGATTGGGCCTACGACCTTGATGATCGGAAGTCTACTGCAGGTTATGTTTTCAGCCTTGGTTCAGGACCTGTCACTTGGGCCTATAAGAAACAATAGGCTATTGCACTTTCTTCAGCAAAAGCAGAGTACCGACAACAATAAATGCAAGTTAGGAAGCCTTGTGGCTTCAACAGATCCTTTCAGAGTTTGGATTCCATAAGCAACATCCAACCAACCTTTGGTGCGACAATCAAAGTTCCATCAAGCTCGCCAAAGACCCAGTTCAACATCAGCGTAACAAACACATCAAGATACACATGCACTTCATCAGAAAGCTCATTCATGATCAAGTTATTGAAGTGCTCTTTTTTCCTACAAAATATCAAGTTGCAAACATTTTCACAAAGTCTCTTATAGAAGCGAAGTTTTCCAAACTTCGATCTATGTTAGGATTTCAGGAAGTTTTCATTAAGGGGGGATAGGATCTAATGCCGCCTTTCTTCTCCTATTGTGTGACCATTTTAAATCCTTCAATACTATCCCAAGTTGTTCTTAAGGGGGGATGCTATCATATTTAGACACTTAGGAGTTAGTTAAGATCTACTTGGTCTAATGTGTCGTTAGGTAAAAGTGTGTTTCTTTAGTATGCATTTGTAGTTAGGAAATCCGCTGGTCACGATATGTTCCTGACATAGAGTGATCCGACGGTTCATACTCTCCTCGATCTTAAAGACCATTGATCTGTGGCTTAACACCCGATTGGTCCATGATCTCTATTTAAAGAGCATGAAGGGTCATTTGCAAATGATCGATTGTGAGAAACTCTCTTGTAAAATATCTCTGTAATATTTTTCTTTGCATTAATAAACTGCTCCAATGGTCGCGTTGGCTGGGGCCATGGATGTTTCTCCGTAGAGGTTTTACCATGTGAAAACATCGGTGTGTTGATCTTTGATCTGGTTATGTGAGTGGTTACTGAAGGTGTTCATCCTCTATTGGAATACCTGTGTTGTCGAACAATTCTCGATAAGAATAACAACAACTTTACAATTATTTCATATTTAGATGCAAATTTTGTTGGTGATATTGATGATAGAACATCAACGTCGGGTTATTTAATGAATATGGGTTCAACACAAATATTTTGGAGTTTTAAAAAGTAGTCTACAGTGAAAAATTCTTCAACAAAGGAAAAATACATTTCATCTTGGGAAGTAGCATGCGTAATTGTTTGGATACGTGGAATTTTGCGAGATATTGGTGATATTTAGAAGTCACCAACTAATCTATTAATTGATCGCCATTCAACAATAAAATGACCAAGAATCCAATATTTCATAAGAAGGCCTAACATGTTGACACCGAGAATCACTTTGTTAGAAAACTCATCAACAATGGCATTATCAAGCCGAGATATTGTCCTTTTGAATATCAAATATCAAATATTTTCATCAAGCCATTAGGAAAAATAAATTTCACTAAGTTTAGAGATAAACTTGGAATTTGTAAAAATAAACTTGAGGATTAAATGGGGGATTTTTAACTTAATAATCCTAAAGTTTATTTAGATAGGTATTTTTCCTGGATTTTTGTAGTCATTCACATTATTATTTGATATTGTTACCTCTTAGGTTTCATTCTTTTGTTTCTTAGGAGTTGTGTAGCTCATCATTATTATTATACTTTGGCGTCTTACTCTTCATAATATTTTGGGTATTCATTATTTTGCTTGTTATTTCTTGTAACACCCCAAAACCAAGCCCCAATTGTAAATGTGAATACATTTTATAGGCTGGTGAGCTAGGTTATTATAGGCCATAAGGCTGATGTGATTATTAGGCCGGAGATCCTAGATGCTAAAGGTTAGTGAGCCAATTTTTGTAGATGTAAACATTTATATCATTAATAAAATACATCGCTATGTGTAGACCAACAACGATAAAAGAGTATGGGGGACTAAACTCCATTAGGAAGGGAAAGGGAGGGCTAAGAGTTGAGGAAAGGGGCTAAGATAGAGGGCTTATCTCCAAGGGAATATTATAATATTATTCCCAAAATACTAAGCTATGGATATAACTTATGATATCCTAAGTTCTTATGAGAAAGAGAATGGAATAAAAATGGAGAGAAACGAACTCATGGAGGGCAATGTGTCATCAAGGGTGCATGAAAATAAAGGTGGGGGATTCACCATTCACTGGGACGATTCTTCCCATTCACAAGGGACTCACTCAACCATTCTTCCCATTCATGATGCAACCATTTTTCTCTCCATCACTTGACCTCACTCTCTTGCATGCACTCCTAGAGTTGTACGTGGTACCTCTCTATCACGGGCAGTGCACCTATACCTTACTCGAGCCAGTACTGTTCCTCACCTGAATGTGGTTGTTTCCATCACCTATTCCATACCCAAATTTTGTTGTTTCCTTCATCTAAACTGATACCTAGTTGAATTAAGAGTTGGATTGAAGAGGCGGGTTGTCAGGCCTGTGAACAAGTCTCTCCAGGTGATAGAATTGTTGGGAATTGATTATATGAAGGAACCCAAATATAGCTACAGTTCTCTGAGACTTCATGTCCGACCTGTTGCTGAATCCATGGAAGGGAAGTGAGGAAGCCAAAGGACTATTGAGTAGAGAAGGGGCACACTTCCTAGGGTGGGACATGCATGTGGGGAATGCGAGGCTATAGGATGTTAGTTTGAGTTGGCACATGGGACAAAATCCTTCCTATTTTCTGTGTAGCATCCACCTGGTTAGAAATCCCTTTACCCGAGTGGAGTTTAGTCCCAGATCGGGGGTGAACCACTGCTAAGAGTTCTGAGTAGCATGGTCTAAGACTGGGAGGATTGTGGAAGGTCTGCATGCATTGGTAGTCTTATATCAAATATAAGTATCAATTGTGTGTTATTTTACATGTTATGTATTTATACATGTGTTTATGTTTATGGAAATTTCCCGTGTATGTTGCATGCATATGTTTAATGTTATTTCCACATGAATCTGTGTATTTGCAGAATATATTTGTATTCTTAAATTTTTATATATATACAGATGAAATTATTGAAATTTTTATGCGGCATGACCCAGCGTGGGCGGTTGGGTATGTTACAATATGGTATAAGAGCTTAGTAAGAGTGTTTTGTAGAGTAGCATGGCCCGACATGGGTGGCTGGGTATGCTACAATATGGTATCAGATCTTAGTAAGAGTGTTTTATGGAGTAGCATGGCTCGGCATGGGTGGCTAGGTATACTACTGATCCAGGTGGATATTGGTGGCCACCCACCTATTCCAACTAGCTCATCTTGTCCGTTTTTAGTTCAACATGATCTTCTGTACTTATTTTTAATTATTCTTACAAAATATTTCATCGCATTTGTTTTGTTGAATTTGTTTTCCTTACTCCAATAAAGTGTGCATACTTGGTTATTCTGTCTACTACTACTAATATTTTATCTTTTCTGTCAGATATGGGTAGTCCTTCAATGAAATCCATTGAAATTTATTCCCATTTTTTATTGGGAATGTGTAACAGGTGGAGTAACCCAAGGGTCGACACTTTTTCATTTTTGTTCCTTTGACAAAGATCACATTCTGCTACATATTTTCGAATATCTACACTCATCCCTTTCCAAAAAAATGATCTTCATGCATTATAGTATGTTTTGAAAAATCCTACGTGACCTGCAGCTGGGCAATCATGATATTCTTAAAGAAACTTGGCTTTAAATATTGAGTTGGTATTTAAGTAGATTCTCCCTTTATACCATAAGATGTCGTTCTTCCATTCGAACTTAGGGTATTGATTTAAATTGTTGATTATAGAGCAAGTCTCCGAGTTTTTTGCATACTCGTTTCAAATTTCATCCATCTATTCTGGAATGACTGTTGATATTGCAAAAACTTGTGTTTCTTCATCTTTTTGTGATAGGGAATCAACCACAATGTTGTATTTTCCTCTTTTATGTAGAAGTTCCATATCAAACGTGGAAATTTTCTCTATCCACTTTTGTTGTTCGGTTGACAATGTTTTTTGTTGTAACAAGTACTTGAGACTGTTATGATTTGTGCGTATCAAGAACTTACTTCCCAATAGATATTGGCACCATTTTTTTAATGCATGCATGATGGAAAGAATTTCCTTCTTGTAAGTGGATTGTAAACATTCTGTTTTTTTTAATTTCTTGTTCTCAAAAGCTATTGGGTGCCCATCTTGCATCAATATTGCTCCAATTCCAAAACCTGACGCATCACACTTGACGATGAAGGGTTTGGAGAAATCAGGTGTTGCTAATACCAGGGTTGTGGACATAATGTTTTTTAAGTTTTCAAAACATTTTTGTGCTTCCAAATTCTATTGGAAGGAGTTTTTCTTAAGGAGATTTGTTAGGGGGCAGTTAAATGAGCATAATTCTTGATGAATCTTTGATAGTATCCTGCAAATCTTTCCAATCCTCTTAACTTAGATATGTTTTGGGGTTTAGGACATTATGTGATTGCTTTGATTTTCTTGGGGTCTACCTTGAATCCTTTTTTGGATATGATGTGACCAAAGTACTCTACTTCCTCCTTGCCAAATGTACATTTTGACATTTTGGCATAGAATTGATTTTCCTCCAAAAGAGATAACACTTGTCCCAAATGCTTCATATGCCCCTCCCATGTTTCACTGTACACTAAGATATCACCGAAGAAAACTAAGACATTTTTCCGTAAGTATGGGTGAAATAATTCATTCATTGTCGCTTGGAAGGTGGTGGGGGCATTAGTTAGCCGAAAAGGAACCACCTTGAATTCACAGTGTCCTTCGTGTGTCTGGAAGACATTCTTGGCTACATCTTCTAGTCTGAATCTAATTTGATGGTATCCAGATCTTAAATAAAGTTTTGAAAAATATCTTTCTCCATGAATTTTATCCAACATTTCGTCAATAAATGGGATGGGAAATTTGTTTTTAATTTTTATTTTGTTTAGCCCTCGGTAATCTATGCATAATCTGAAAGATCCATCTTTATTTTGAACTAGCACTACTGGAGCTGCATATGGATTTATGCTTTTCATGATGACACCACATTTTAATAGGTCTTGGACTAATATTTATATCTCTATTTTGTGGTGATGAGGGTATCTGTATGGTATAACCTTGACTGGGCTTGATCTTGGTTTAACTTCAATTATATGTTCATTTCATCTTTGAGGTGTAACTCCATGGGAAGGTCTTGAAATACCTTCGTTTGTTTTTGAATTAGATCTTGGACGTCTAATGTTTTGGATTCATCTTGTTATGATTCTTGTATTTCTATGTTGTGGCATTGGATGAAGTATGCACTTTCTCCTTTTCAGATCATTTTTTCCATTTGTTGTGATGACACAACCTGTGTTTGTGGAGGTTGAAAACCATATAATTTATAAATTTTCCCTTGCCACTTGAACTGGATGAAATGTTCTTGGTGATTGACCGAGTATGTGCCCAAGGTTTGTAACCATTGGACTCCTAAAACCACATCTAATCCTCCAAGAGGGACGGTGTAGATTTCTGATTCTAGATTGAAATCTTGGATTTGGAGTTTCACCTTATGGCATTTTCCGACATTTCCAATTTTTTTTTCCATCTGCAACCATTACTTTCATTTCTGGGACTGGATATACAAAAATTTGAGTTTCCTTGCAATCTTGATATTGAGGAAATTGTGGGTACTTCTAGTGTCGATTAGTACGGTGACATTATCATTTTTGATATGCCCTTTTAATTTAATAGTTTGTGGTTGGGTAATGCCTGTGATGGTTGCGAGCGATATTATTGGTGTGTTGGCTTCTATGAGATATGAAGTGTCATTTTGGAAATTTTCCATTTCTTCATTTATTGATTATGCTGAGTCTGATTCGTCGTCTTTTTCTGCTTCACAAGTTTACATTTTTTTTGAGTTATCTTCAATCTGGAACCTATGTCTGGGGTTCCATTTCTCTCCACATCGTTTACATTTTCCTTCTTTTATCCTTTGGGACTCTAAAATTATTCTTCTATCTTCACATAGATTGGGTGGTATGTATTTGTCATTTCCTATGGTCTGAGGGACACTCCTTCTTGAGTAAACCTTGTTGAATCTTGACTGGCCTTCTAATTTTTCTTCTGCGAATTTTGCCTTGCATATTGCTATTTCTACTGTAATAACCTCATGTAATCTTAATTCGTCTTGGATATGTGGTTTGAGACCACCTATCTAAGACTGGATTAATTGATCATCAGATAGTGAAAATAATCAGGTGGCAAGAGCTTCCCATTGATGCATAAATTCATCTATGTTTCCTTTTTGTTGTAATCTGGTGATTTTTGAAAAAAAATATTTTTCTGAGATGCCGTGGATTCTTTTTAAAAAATCATTTTTGAAATAATTATAATTATATGACTGAATTTTTCCTTTCCACCATAGATACCAATTGTATGGAGTGCCTTCGAGGTACATGGATGCGCATTTGACCTTTCCTTCATCGATTGTAATATTATATATATGGGAATATTCTTCAATTTTTTTAAACCAAGCCACACATTGGTTATTGCCTCCATTGTATTTTGAGAGATCAATTTTGGACTTGGGAGGATAAATTATTAAGGTTTGATGTTGTGATATAGGTTGGGAATTTGAATTGTAGGGAAGTGGTGGTGGTGGTGGTGGTGATGTGTTATATGTGATTGAGTCACTTAGTTGTGGTTGGGTGGCTTGTTGGTGCCCTTGGCCTTTTATTAAATTTAAAATCTCATTAACATTTTCTTCCTGATGTTGTGTCATTACAACCAGACTTTGTTTCAAATCGTCATTTATTTCTCGTTTAAAGTTTCCCAAACTTTATTGTAGTTTAACCCCGATTTATTGAAAAATATCATCTTTAAGATCTTGTTTTAGATTATTCATGCCTTTTTGTAATTCGATTATGACTTTCGTTGAAATTTTTTCTTTAAGATTATGGGTCAACTCTTGTTTTAGTGCTTCATTGTTGAGCCTTATTTCTTCTAGTAACTTATCATGAGTTTTTTATATTGACTTTTCGAGTGATTTCCTAATGCTTTTACATTCCTAGTCTATTTTTTCCACTTGAGTTTTTAATTCCAAAATCCTTCTGGTGTTTGGGGGTGAGTATTTTTCTGTAATTTTGACTGGAATTTTTATGCCCCCCTTTTTAAAAGAAGATGTCAATCGTTTAATAAAAAAGTTACTTTATAAAATAACTTTTTATAAAAATTAATACTACCGAGATTTATTTATTTATTTTGATTAAGGGTCAAGGGCTGCGGGGTGAGAGGAAGTAAGTGGGGAGTGTGGGGGACGAGGGGGGATATGGGTGAGGGGAAAATAAAGGAGGGAAAAAAAAACATGGGGAGTGTGGGGAAATGGATGTGACACGGGGGAGCGACCAACTCTGATACCAATGTTAAGAACACAAGGGGTTCTTAATGAACAACTTCACTCTGAATCCATAATAAAATATATAATAATAATTGATTGTAAAAGTATGATGATATTAATAATAATAATAATAATCTATTTTTAAGGTCACAGCCAAGCCAGACACCAAATTGGTGTATGAGACCCCATGCGCCCAACGATTTGACTAGTAAAGTCTATGGAGGTATACATACCCTACCCCCCTCTAGATTTGAACATGTGACCTCTTAGTAGGAAACACATGTTCTTAACCATTTGGCCCACTCAGGCTGTATAGGGCCTGCCTATATATATATATGCCCTTTATGGTTTTTATGAACAGTCATGACTTTTTAGTTATGACCTTTTATTACATTAATGTTTAATTTACTTTATTTATTTATTTTAATGTATTTATATTATTTATTTATTGTAACACAAACTGTAGATGAAGTTAGAGTTTGATGACGTAATGTGTAGTTCTCTGAAATACCTTTCCAACAGGCTATCACATGCCTAAAACTGAGGTCCCATGCAAAAGTTATGACCCCGTGAAGTTGAGGTACCAACTTACCCATAGGGGCCCACATGAATTTTGGCGTTTCACCTCCTAGGGTTAGGTTTTTGGATGTCTAAGGTTTTGGCATTCATAAGTAATATAAAAAAGGCCTCTGGAGCCTCATTGTAATCATTTTTCTTAGACAGATGCACGTAAAAGCCACATCTCTTCTCAGAGATAACTACCACCATTTGAGCAAGTGTTTTAGTTTTGCAGTTTTATAGTTTTAGCCTATTTCATTTATTCAATAGAAGATATTGCGCATTGGATATATGTGTTTTTCTTTATATCTCTGTGTTTATTATATTCAGTCTGTTAATTAGTTCATTCCTCTCCTAAATTCGGATCAGTGGTATCATAGTGATATGCTCTTCATTTGTTTTTCTTTGTGCATGTCCCCGACAAGATCTTGGTACAAGAAGTTGGGACTCGAACCAATCAAGTTGTTTCCAGATTGGCCGTGCCGATCCTGAAAACAACCCATGGGAGATGAAAAGAAATATGATGGAGTAGTATATCCTTTTAAAATGTTTCTCAAGGAAGCCCTTGCACGACAAAGGAATGAAATGATAGACAACTTTGTGCAGATCCTTCAACCACTGCCCATAGGAGAAGCATATTCATCAAGCGACCATGCAACCCTCTTCAAGGTATAGGTAAATTTTGATATTCCATTAATTGAATGACTTATAGATGCAGATGCGGTAGATAAATGGTTGAATCTACTCGAAGGGTATTTTTGGTCCACAATTTTTTTGATAGGGAAAATCTTACTTTTGCACTCCTCAAGGTCGTTTTTCATGTTAAGGACTGGTGGGACACTTACTCCGAGCAAAGGGCCATAGAGGAATATGCAATATTTGTGGTTTCCCCTACATGGGATTCCTTTCGGGATGTTATTAAATAACAATACTACCATGTTGGAAGCTACGAGTACCAATACACCAGATGGACCACCCTGCATCAAGAAAGGGACCAGACAATGCCATATTTCATCAATATTTTTTATACGTTGCACACCAAATTGGGTATCAAAAAATCTGAGTGACATTTGGTACTCAAATACCGCGACTATTTTCATAGATACATTTAAATAGAAATGGAGTTTATGGACATCACCTCATTGGGTATGGATTATAGATATGTTGTTAAGATCGAGCTGGAATTTAAGCAGAAGAGGTGAGAGTTTGGATCTACAAACTCCTTAGAGCCGAAGCAGGGAAAAGGCGGCCCCAACCCACACAGAAAGGGACAGAGAAAATATGACCACTCTCATGACAACCAATCCAAGCTGCAACACAAGAAGGGAAATGAGAAGATGAAGAAGGAAATGCGAAAATGGTGTGAGTACCATAAAATCCCTTGGCACAACACTAAATAATTACACTCAAAGAAGTCACTCATGGCCGAGATGAAGGCTTCTGAGTCAGAGAACGATTCTGATTCTGAATCAAATATTGAAGGAGGGAAGCGGATTATCAATGTTGAACCCAGTTCCATTGTCACTACCACCAAATTCCGACCAAGCAAACCAGAAGAACCAGAGGAAGGGGAGCTCCTCTTTCACTCACAGATGTGGGTAAAGGGGGCTCTGCTTCATTTCATTGTAGATAGTGGCAGTCAAAAGAAATTGATTTCAACAATGGTCGTCAAGCGGTTGGACCTGCCAATGACACCGCACCTGCATCCCTACACCATCGGTTGGATTCACCAAGGAAGAGATCTTTGTGTCAACCAACAATGTCGTCTTCTTTCAAAGATTATGTATTGTGTGATATTTCTCCCCTTGAAGTTTGTGATGTTCTTTTAGGACAACCATATTTGTGGAAGCGTCATGCTGTATATGAGTCTAGACCGTGCAATTTTATTATTACTTTGGGTAGACAATTGTACAGGATACCAAAGGTAGCACCACCTATCACTATTTCTTTAATCTCTACTAAGAAATGTAATAATTTCATTTCATAGACCGAGAAGTTCTTCTTCTTTGTGATCCATGCTTACAGTAAGCAGAAGGTCACTGCCACATCTGTGGCCTCTACACAGAGCCTCTCTTTGCAACAGAAGAAAGTGGATGGGATCATGGAAGAATACATAGAGATCTTCTCCTCACCCATCGCAGTACCGACACACTGCCAAGTCAAGAATCCAATTGATCTAACCCCCGATGCACCTCTACCTAATGGACCAGTCTATCGTCGCTTGCTAATGGAAAATGACGAAATCAGGTGTTAGATCCAAGAGCTTATTCGAAAGGTGCACATCATACCCAACTCCTCCCCTTTGCGGAAGCTCAATTGTATTGGTGCAAAATAAGGACGGGACTTGGTGAATCTGCATTGATTACAGAGCCTTAAACAAAATCACAGTCTGGAACCATTACTCAATTCCCATGATTGATGACCTTCTTGACCAACTCAAGGGGGAAAATTTCTTCAACAAGATTAACCTAAAGTCTGTCTACCACCAGGTTCCCATCGAACCAACTGATGTATGGAAGACAACATTCAAATCTAAAGAAGGTCTCTTTGAATGGCTGGTCATGCCATTTGGTTTAACAAATGCACCAACAAATTTCATGAGGTTGATGGATGATGTATTGATACCCTTCACCAACTCTTTTGTGGTGGTATATTTGGACGACATCCTCATCTTCATCAAAACTTGGGAGGAGCACATGCGACATATTCAACAGGTTTTGAGCACTCTGCGACAACACAAGCTATATTCCAACTTGGAAAAATTATCTTTTGGCATGAAAATGGTCCAATACTTGGGATACATTGTTTATGAGCATGGGGTACATGTTGATCCATCTAATATCCAATTCATCTGTGACTGGCCAACCCCGACCACACTAACCGAGCTGCAGAGCTTCTTGGGACTAGCCAACTTCTACCGACGATTTTTGTTGGGATTATCCCATATTGCATGGGCCCTCAAAAAGGTGACCAACGAAGGTGGCAGGGAAAATTTCGTGTGGGGGAAGGAACAAAAACGAGCATTTGATGATCTGAAGCATCGCTTGTGCTCAACTCCAGTACTCTCCTTTCCCGATCTACAACAATCGTTCGAGATTGATACTGATGCATCTGACTATGATGTAGGCGTAGTTCTTGTTGATTTTTCAATAATCAAGGTTAAGCCTTAAGTTCATTCCATTTTTATCATTTAACCACAATTTTTAATGTTGCAGAAACCAAGATCACAAGAAGAAGCACCATGCATAAGAACACAAGAAGTATCATGGGAAACCCTTCTCAACAAGGGAAGAAAACCCAACCAAATCCTTTGATATATTCTTCAAGAGAAAGACCTTCACCACCAATAAATACTTAGCACACAAGTGGGTGCTCAAACCCTAGAAGAATAGCGCCCAAGAGAGGTGCAAAATTTTCCCAAGAAGGTGTACTTGCTGAAATTTCCAAACTCACTTGAAATATATGATTCCTCAATGGGGAATTTACCTTTACTTATACTAATTAACCTGAACCTGTCAACAAAAGTGTCTATTGACACAACATGGCCAACCTCACTAGCTTATAATATAATTAATATTATCTAGATTAATTATCTTTTACATTAATTACCAGTCACATTAAGGTGGGGCCGACCTGTACCCTTTACATTACAATTAGGGTTACAGGCAGGTCTGACTCTTGGAAAATATAGCAAGGGATATTGATACACCCAGTAGTGCTCATCCACTAGGGGCACATCCATAGGGATGTCCATGTCTCTATTTCATTGCATTACACCGAAGAACCAACTCTTCACACATTCATCCGTGCTCATCCACAGGCGCATCCACTCAACAAATCTTCTTTCCCACTGCATCACATAAGAGATTCATCTAGAGTTTCTCATCAACTCTGCTTCTCAGAGGAGGATAATACATCATCTTCATTTCTGTTCTCATGGAAATGCACCCAACACTTTGGGATTTCACACGTTCACCTTGCGCTCAGCCACAGGCACATCCAACTCAACAGATCGCCTTTCCCACAGGATAATCATCTTGAGTTCTTCTCATCTCTCTGAATAGAGGAGGTAATCTCTACGTTCCAACTCTGTCTCAGATAGGAGCCACGTACCCTTCTTATGGGATTTCTCTCAGGTTTTGTTGACGAGCATTTATAACACACCATCAACGGGAATGATAGATCTGGTCTGGGGTTGTCTATTTAACCCAAGACATTTGGTATACTCTATCCTGACGGGTTTTATGACTCCGTTAGCCAACTAAGATCCCAAAATGACTAAAAGATGCGGACTAAATAAAGGTATCAATTCTAACAATCAACACTTTAATTACAGATGTTTAACTAACATTGTTAATGTACAATTGTTATGTACAGTTTACAAGGTTTGAGAAAAGCCTTGTGAAAATAATTGTTTAAGATAATGTATCTAAACAAGATTAAATATAAAAAAACTATTCTAATACTCTGAATATCAAAATAGTAAAAAACAAATGAATATGATTGTAAATGATATAACGAAAATAGACAAAGAAAATTAACGTTTAAATAATGAAATCCCTATTCATTCACATATAAACTAGTTAAATAAATAATACACTAACTAATCTCTAGCCGATCAAAAATAATAAACTAAATTCATATCTTTGCATTTGTGTGAGCTCCTCTTGTTCTTTTTCAAGTGAAAACCTATGACAGAAGAAATCATAATACTTCCTAAAGAAATTCAAGGAAGTGTTTCATATCCTGGAGCGAGTTTATGATGACATAAATAAAAATAATTATATATCATGTGACCTTAAAATGTCTAGTAACTGAGAATGAAATAAATTTCAACTCTCGGTAATGGTGTTACCAACTATCTAGCATCAGATGTAAACTCAAAATACTTAAATAGATGATTAATCACAGATATAAACTGAACCAAAAGATAATGAACAACATAAAGAAAAGCATGATATAAAATATTATGTGCAGAACAGACTAAAGCTAGCTCGATACATATAACATTTCACACCTAGAAATTACATGAGAAGACAATGAAAAAACACTGCATAGTCTACACAGGACGAAAGCCAAAGAGTAAACTGCTTTCCCATATAGTTTCAAAAAGTATATCCATCAGATGGTCCAGGAGGAATTGCCTCTATCACTAGGAAAACATTGTTATTTAAACAAGTTTCTGATCTATTCCTCCTATCATGCAATATAGAGGCAGATATTTTAAAAATAAGTTTTTACTAAAATAAAAGTAACAAAAAGATGATTTTGTTGAAGTCTTTTCATCAAAACAGTTACATTAATAAACATTGTTTTTTCAGCAAAAGAAAATCACAAGTCCGTTGCATGCTCAACCTATGACCCATTCCTTAATCATAACACATCCATCTGCTATTCACCCGAAATAATGAAAACAAATTCAAAATTAGATAATAATCAAAACAAATAATTTCAAAAGACAAGCTACAAAATATTTCGATTATGTAGGTAGTCTAAAATAATAAAAACAAAATCAAAATGAATCTACTTATTTTTTATCCAAACATAATCAAATCGTGAAATAAAAACAAACTATTTACCAATTCAGAAATTCGAAAGAGAGGCATTAGACATGTCATAGTTTATAATAGTATTGAAATTTGTCTAATTTTTAATCACCACATTCCCAAATCACCTAATGCGCTTGTTGGATCTGTGTGCATTTGACTGAATGCAAGCTATGAGCTCGTCGTTCTCCCTCTCAAGCACTGAGTTCCAAGTGACCACTTGGTTCAATTGTGCATGTAGGTAAGAGACATCTCGATAATACCTTTTGATCCAATAGAAACAATTTTTGCAATGCACCGGTTCTATGCTAGGCAAAGGCCGAGTTTGCTCTGTAGAGGGTAATTTATCCTTCTCTCTGATTCGTTTTAGATCATGTTGAATGCCTGGAAATCCTTCCTATTTCTTTAAGAAAGGGGACAGATTCGATACGAAATCTAACTGTGGTGTATCGACATCGATATCGTCCCTAGGGATCTGATCATCGATATCATCCTCAAAAATCCGATCATCAATCTCAATAAAAGGGATAGGCTTTTCACGATCACGCTGTCAATTTCTTAGTGTTTTGGATATGAGTCGACCATGTCTTTTATTCTTAAAATTTATGTCTGTACTTCTCTGTATCTTTCACCTGCCCTGTTTCTTGATTTCAAGTTTGTTTAAATCAACCCGAATTGGCTTAGGATTAGGAACAACAAGGATTTTATCCTTGAAATAATCCAAAACCTCTTCCAAAGGTTTCCTGGGAATAAAATCATGTTTCGGTTTCTTGCCTTTGGATGACCTATGGAAAACAACAAGGGTTTTAATTATAGACACACGACTTTCTTGCAGATCGATATGTAGGTTTTCCAAAGAGGGTTTTGATCAATAAGGATTGGAGGATTCATTAAAATGTAGAGGCGAGTCTATCACAGTTTCAGGTAGGGCGAACCCATTTATACCTATGAAATCTTTCCAACTATCCCCAACTTTAGACAAATGCGAAATTACCATTATTCAAATTAGGTCGTGATGGAACAAACTAGAATGTGCATTTAGGTTTTGTCTTTGGTAGAATTTAGCCATTTTTTGCAGGCTCATAAGTAGATAGAATGACATACTTAAATCAAAACCTAAAAATACCATCAATAAACATACATGATACAGGAATACTAGACCGTATCTACCCTCACAGGTGACAAACTTCTTAAGTATCAACATCAAACTGTTGCATCGTGGTTTAAATAAAACAACTGATGTACCTTTTACATTGTAACACGATTTCTTGGAAGCCATCAGTAGGTGCCAAGGGACACCTTTGAACTTAAGGTTTTTAAACTAGCGAGCTCCCTCTTGGGGCAATCCAGTAGCCTCTATAATCAAACCCTCGTTCACTTCCAACTGTAAATCTCCAATTTTGTCCTTAGTGCCATTGAAAGTTTGGGAAAAGGCTTGAGAAACTTTGATGTCGAAACCCTCAAATCATTTTATGAACCCATCCCAACCATAAGCCACGAGGTCATCCATAATGTCGTCATGTGAGAGGAGATCTTGTGAGCCATTCGTCTCGATCCTCACCACAGGTGCCATTGATTTGGTCACACAAAACCAATAGGAGTAGCAAAGGGTGGGGTGTGTTCGAAAACACACAAAATAGAGGATGAAATCTACATATTCAAAGGAGACTCGATACCTAAGGCTTCAGGAGAAAGCCACCATAGCGACCACTTGGACTGTTGATTGGATGTTAAACCAGAGGAAGCCCATAACGAAAACCACCTTGTCAAATGAATGCCAAACCCAAAAAGAAAACTTTGCACATGAAGCAATGAATGCATGCTTGCACTAGCAGGACAAAGGGGTAATGTTTTAAGGCATGACTGTCAGTCCTGTACCAAAACGACAAGACTGTGATATGACTAGGAGGGATAGGATTCATATTTCAAAATACACCAAAGTTTTTTTTGATGGGCGATCGTGGATCTGGTAACGTGAAAATAAAAATATTCAAAGAAGAGAATGCCTAAGGCATAACCCCAAGGTGGATAACTCATGCGCTAATGGTAAGGGAGTAACCCATAATATTATATGTTTACAAAATTTTAAGGTTATTGAAAATATTAGATGCCCTTAGGTGTGATCCAATTATAAAAGGAAATTCCACAAACTGTATGATGCTCCCAAACCAAAGTTTGTTCTAATTTCATGCTTACAGTCATGAAATTGAACAAGAGGAATGAACTCGTACACACAGCTAATCAAACAAATCTCTTCAAAACAAAAAATTATAGAAATCTTTGCAAAGAAAGGAGGGAGCTATAGACAATTTTATCCCATTAAGATGACATTTTACAATGATAAAATCGACTTGAATACTTGGTTTCCAACAATGGCGACATGCTGGGTGAAGTAGTTATCTCTACATCATAAGAAATTTATATTAGGGAACAAATAACTCAGGAGTTATTAGAAACAATTAAAAGACAGATCAAGCATTTTGTCATCAACTTATAAAAATAACACAACCATATTATTGGATAAATTTTTGTCCAGAAATTGTAATCTGATATCTCATTTCGATCAAAGGGGTAACGATATTTCTACAAGTAACTCCAATACCATTGACAGGGTCACTGCTGTCAACAAGCATTTATATCCTCGACAGGGATGTCATTTAACCCTCTCCAGTACTTCGATCCCATCCAAAAGTTGTCCATTTATGATAAAAGTATCATGACATCTGATCAATTTAAAAAAACATACCTGAGGATCTTCGAACCTGACATTGCTTCACTTCTAGCAGGCCTATTCAGTACCCCAACGAAGTTGTCTTAGTATCATGTGTGCATTTACCCACTGCTAGAAGACCTGTTCAGTATCCCGACAGGTTTACACACAATTCCCAAACATTATGGTGCTTCCAACTCTCTAAAATTGTTTATAATTTTTTTAGAAACTTCATGATAACAAGAGAGAGGGGTGATACTGAAGATTTCATAGCCATGCAATGATAGGATTGATATTTTTAGAATCTGTTTTTTCGTTCTCTGATAACTTTCATCATAATTTGGACATTTATATTTAAGTCAAGAAATCATCTCAGGAATGGGGAAGCGCTATGAGTTGATCTCATTAAAATCGGGACAACGYCAAAAGTTTTTAAAGATAATCGTATTTCCTTGAGACTTCACAAAAAACTAGGAATAATGACTGAAAAACGACTTACCCTGACTGATCTGAGTTTAGAAATTAATGTACAGATGCATTGAATTGTTATTTAGTGAAAAATACAATTCCCTTCAATGGAAAATGGTGATTCAGAAATAATCATCAAGGAAACAAAAAAGMAAACAAAAATAAAAAAGTAAAAATAAAACAAAAGAAAACGCAAGCCAAAAATATTTACAATGGGGAAAATCTGATTTTCTTAGGTGAAGTATTTCTTGAGAGACTGGCCATTCGGTGGAAAAGTGTYTGGCTATCACTCTAAGTTGTGCAACCGAAAAGAACTAGGACCCAATTTTTCAACATTGACAAAAGGCCCCTGCCACAATTTTTGAAACTTGGTATGTTCTCTTTTATTCTCATGTGCTTTGTCCCATTTGAGGACCAAATCCCCTACATTAAAATTCCTTTCTGAGGATGAACTTGTATCAAACCAGCTCTTTACAATTTGTTGATGCTGATCCAATTTCTTTTTGCTTGTGCCCTTACTTCTTCCAATTATAATAAAGCGTTTATTCGATTTTCTAGAGGAGGACATTCCTCTTCTTGAACTTTCTGTGATGGATTCTCTTTCATAAACGAGGAAGAAAGGATAATTACCAATGGAAGATTTTGGAGTGACTCTATCAACCCAAAGTTCTTTATACAACGCATTGTGCCAACTTTTTTGGTTTTCCGACATCGTTCTCTTTATTATCTTGATCATATTTTTATTCGTTGATTCGACCAAACTGTTCCCTTGAGGATAATAGTTGGCAGAGTATTTTAGTTTAATCCCCTTTTCTAAAAAAAATACATTCATATCTAGGGAAGAAAACATAAGAAGCATTTTCGAAAACCAAACATTCAGGAATTCCGAAACGAGTGATAATATGAGAGTTTAGAAATGAAACCACCTAATTCATGTTGACTACCTTTAATGGTAAGGCTTCAGACCATCTCATAAAATAATCTGTTTCCGTGAGGATGTACTTGTGTTGCTGTGAGGAAGGGGGATTAATTGGTCCTATAATATCTAGGCTCCACTACTGAAAAGGTGTGTCTACCGTAACAGGTTGCAAAGGAAAAACATCTTTTTTCACCAGTCCGACAACCTTTTGACAAATTATACATTTGCGGGACAAAGTGTGAGCATCCTTGAACAAGGTAGGCCAATAGTATCCAGCCCTAAGTACTTTGTGGGTAGTTGTATCTCCACCAAAATGACCCCTGACATCGCTAGAATGAAGTTCAGCCAACACCCTTTCGGATTCCCCTTTTTCTAAGAAACATAGAAAAACACCGTCAAAATTATTTCGAAATAATATATCATTAATTATTTGGAAAGATGCAGATTTAAGTCTTAGTGCTCTTCTGTTTTTCGGATCAAGGTTATGAGGATCATTTCTGTGCAACAAATAAAATCTGATATTATCATACCATGAATTGGCCACAGTTTGTGTATAGAAGATTTGTGTTTCGTTATGATGATTTGTAGTTGATGTATCTATTTGATTTTCTGATTTTTCAACTGAATCAACTACCAATTTACAAAGGCCTTGACCTATAACAACTTATGCAAGGTATTATTTCGAGATCATACTCTTGAAGTGATGTCATCCAATTAGCCCTTTTCTCTCCTAGTGCTTTCTGCACTAACATATCTCTTACAACATGGTAAGGAACATCAATTTTTGTCCTGGGTTTTAAAAGGTAAGACCTGGAATGCTTAACTTATTTGAAAACAACGTATGCCTGCTGATATATCGCGACGTAATTTAGTTCTACTCCTTTAAAGGCATATCTCATAAATGAAATATGTATCTCGTTGTTTTCAACATTTTTCTGTGCGAGTACAACAACATAAGATCTATTAGATGCAAACATATATAATGTGAAATCCTGGGAAAAATCAGGGCTCATCAAGGAGGGTGATTCGATTATAGATTTTCTAATGCAATTAAAATATTGACTCTCTTGTGATCCCCATTTGTACAAAACATCCATTTTTATCAGATTTTGTAGAGGTCTAACCATCTCAAAAAAACTCAGAACAAATTGTCTGAAAAAATTAATTTTACCCAAAAAGGATTGCATGAAATTTTTGGAAGAAGGTGGGGGAAGGTTGGAAATTACTTGGGTTCTTTCAGGATCAATTATCATTCTATATTTAGAGAATATGTTGCAAAACTAATCATGATTTGTTACATGTCTTTGGAAGCAAGAAATTGAGAAATGATTCTAGTGTTTTGGGAAGAAGAGATGTTGGAGTTACTTCTCACACACCTAGGATTTCTTTTTCCTAAGGGTTTTCCTTGTTTATTAGTCATTATTAGTCATTTATCCAGTCTCCTATTGCTAGCGAGAAAAACCCCCCATGACTACACTAGGGTTTAGAATGTAGGCAGATTAATTAACTGTTTAAAAGTCAACTACTTCTCTAACTACCCCAAACATACCCAAAAATCATACAAGAAAAGAAAAGATGAGGAAGGTTGGGTAACTATACCTCTACTCCACGTCCGGTGATGACCTACTCGTGCTTAGAAGATTTGTTGACTACACGCTTCCTCTTAGGGATGGCCTGCATTCAAAGATTGACAAACTAAAAATGACATGCATGTTATTTCATATATAAATTAGGACTAGATGTTCGAATGTCAAAACATAAACCAATAAAAACATTCAATACACCATGATTTGGGATATGAAAAATAGTTCTTTTATTAATAACTCAATGATTATACCTTTTACAATCAAAGTCAACTACTACTCCACGAACCTGGTTCGATCTCCTCTTCACCAAGCTCCAAGTGCACCTTTGTATGGATTTGCCTCTCAACCTTCTGATCTCTTCTTGGGAAGTGAATGGGTTATGATGGATGAAGAAGGGCTAATTGGGGAATGCAGAGGCAATTCTCACAAAAAAGGATGCAATAACTTGGGGAAGGAGGGGATGTGAAACGGTAAGAGTTTCACTATTCTAGTGTCTAGATGTAAAATTATACCCCAACACATCCTTTTATATGGGAAAATGATGGTTATTTGTTTGGGTGATGGTCTATAGGTGGTGGATTAGTTGGGAAACTACCCAATAGACCGTAATCTCAACGAATTCTTTGCAACGTTTTTATTTTTTGCAACTTTTACAAGTATACGCCTATTGTAGTAATGCATCCTGTGTATGTACATGGGTTGTCGTGGTGAAGAAAGTGTATTTATGTGGGAAATAGTGGAGTAGGGCGCGTACATATTCAAAAAATTGATTTTTTAGAAGAGCAACTCAGTAATTCTTTGGAAAAAAATGCAAGTAAGAGGGCCAAAATCCAGGTCTGCATGTGTTGAGAAATTTAGGGTTATAGCAGATGCCTCCTAATATGGGAGGTCATAAGAGCATACGATGTCCAAAACACATTACAAAATCTTCGCCAATGTATGAAACTGGTGAGCCTGGGACCAAAGTTCGGGAGGAGCCATCTGGAAAATAACAATTGTCTCTTCGAGGCGGGCATACCCATGCTCGGGATGAAATAAATCATGGCTTCCAACCAAATACACTACAGATCCATGTCATATAACTATATAAAGTGTAGCCGTGAGCAATACACAACGGATCTACATATCAAAATCAAAGATATACAAGTAGAGTATTCATCTTCAAGAAGCCAATGACACCTGATGGATGGAGATGAGGTCTTCATAACTCGAGTGACAAATTAAAGATCTTCAAAAATCAGGTAGGAGTACAATTGAGTGTATGACTTCACTACCCAGAGGTCTTCGACGACTCGTCGGGAAAAGACAAGAGGATCTAGACGATCAGGCAGAGAACTTCGCTGATCTTGAATCAAGAATTGACTGGACTTTTAGGATGGTTGACGCATGAGGTCAAGAGACAAACTGCAGAAAGGTCGACTCAGTTTAGGTGAAACTTCCATTGGAAAAAAACATGAAATATGATCAGACTCAGGCAACATGACATTGACATAATTTCATGATGATGGAGGCAACACAAACTCCATGTGTTTGGAAGAGTAACAAAGGAGGAAACAACTCTATGTAGTGAGAATAAATTCCTAAGGTCATACTGGATCCCAATACTTGAAAAACAAATGAAAGGATGTGATTTGTCCAAGGGCGACTCATTGTGCTTCCAAAAAAAGAATGTATTTTCCCGTCCCCTCTTTTTGGGTTTTTTGATTTTTTGTCTTTTTCAATTTTTAAATTCTTGAAAAAGAATAAAAGAATGTTACGTTATAAAGGAGGAATGAGTGTTGCAAGCAAGCGTACTAGTTACAGGCACAAGGAACAAACTAATGTTCAAAGAAAGGATACATGTGCAGGAAAATGACACTCGGGGAAAATTCCTCCATGGGTCAAGGTGTCAGGTCGCAAAGGCAAAGTGCTACAAGGCTTGCGTATAAGGCATGCTTCAAAGGTTCAGTTGAGAGCAACATCGAGCCAGAATTATGCCAAAGACGCAGAGATGCAAATGCGATTAACAAGACATAATGAAACCCCCTTCAATGTAATTTTTAACGAACCTAGAGAAGGT
The DNA here is from genome assembly GCA_032191745.1 of Picea mariana. Lineage (NCBI taxonomy): Eukaryota > Viridiplantae > Streptophyta > Pinopsida > Pinales > Pinaceae > Picea > Picea mariana. The sequence goes on from JASDQU010102778.1 coordinate 142,427, forward strand.
AAGCTCAATAGTTTTTTCATGTTTTAGAGAGTCTGAAAAAATGTAAAAGAAGACTCCAAGGAGTACCTTTTTCGGAGATAGTCTAGTCGGTTCGAAAAAGGGGTAAACTTGCACCAAAAAGACGTCTATTCAAAACCATTTTAACGAGTGTGACAAAGACAAGATAACTCGACAATCTTTTCAATTTTAAGGAGTCTAAAAAGAGCAACTATGGAATCATCGCCTTTTTCTGAGTTTAGTCTCCTTAGCCGAAAAAAGTATAAAAGTTACTAAGGAGAAATCTCTCGGCGAGACGAATCTCCCGAGGCGTACCTTTTTCCTCCATAATCTACCAGCTGAAAAAAGGGGTAAACTCATGCCAGTAGATGTTCCTCTGGACCAATTTAATGAGTATGAAGGAACAATGTCACTCAACGATCTTTTCAATTTTAGGGAGTCTAAAAAGAGCTTAACTATGGAATCTGTAGGGGTTCCTTTTTCGTAAGTAATCTCCAAGACCCGAAAAAGGTGATAAACCAAAACCAAGGAGAATGTTCCATTTTTCGTAAATTTAGTCCCTCAGGTCTGAAAAAGGGTTAAACTTATACCTGAGAATACTCTTCTAGCAAGCCTAGGTTCCTATAGTATACCTTTATTTGTACAATTGACTGTCTAGACCGAAAAATGGGTAAACTACCGCCGGACATACGTGCCTTCAAATTAGAGTTTGGCAAGCATGAAGGGAAACAAGATCTCTCAACAATCTTTTCATATTTAGAGAGTCTGAAAATGGCTTATGTAATATCCCTAGGCCGAACCCAATTGTAATGTAAATGAAAATGTACTTAATCTTTTGAGCTATTTGATATCATGTTTTTTAATGCACATTTCATGGCATAGTGCACGGATGTATTGCACAGTAAAATGAGGAAGTTTGCACATTCTAGGATACCGCACACAACAACATAAGTGCGCATGATTTTGAGGCCAGGTAACCTTTTGTGTATATGCTGCGTTTTATAGGCTGGTGAGCCAGTTATTATAAGCTAGGATGCTTATGTTTGGATTAGGATGAAGAGCCTAGATGTTAAAGGCCAATGCACCTATTTTTGTATATGTCTCATAATTAATATAAAATACATCGTTGCATGTAGACCGACCATGATAAAAGAGATGGGGGACTAAACTCCATTGGTTAGGGAAAGGGAGGGGCCTAAAAGTTAAGGAAAATGGGTAAGCTAGGGAGCTTAAACCAAAAATAAATATTATATTAATATTTCCTAAATCATAAAGTATGGATAATTATTTTATCCTAAGTTCTAAAGTTGGGGACAAGTGGGGCCAAAGTAGCTCCCAACATGACAAGTGTAAAGTTGGGGACATGCATACATATTGTTGGGACTTAGTTCATTTTCCCATTTTTTTCCATCATTCTTCCCATCATTTAGCCATCATTAAACCATTGTTCGATGATCTTTCACTCACTGAGTCATTTATCCTCCATATTTCCTGTCACTGTACCTGAAATCATATCCATATCCATTTTGTGTTGGTGTCGCTGGTTAGCTGAGGAGCTGGACTAAAGAATCGGGTTGTCAGGCCCGTGAGAAATTCTCTAGGTGAGATAATTGTTGGGAATTGATTTCCTGAAGGTGCTAAACTGTAGCTACAATGATTTGAGACTTCTTGTCTGGCCTGTTGCTGAAGCCCGAAAAGGAAGTGGGGTAGCTAAAGGACTATTGAGCAGAGAAGGGGCACACTTCCTAGGTTGGAAAGGCATGTGGGGAATGAGGGACTGTAGGTTGTTAGTTTGAGTTGGCACCTGAGACGAAGTCTTTCCTATTTTCTATGAGCCTTTAGCCTAGTTAGGAATCCCTTTACCCGGGTGGAGTTTAGGCCCAACTCGGGGGTGACTCACTGTTGAGAGTGATGACAGTGTGGTGTAAGGCTGGGAGGTTCGTGGAAGGTCTGCACGTAGTTGATGACATTCTTACCAAGATAAGTGCCAATTGTGTGATAAATTTACATGTTTCATTGTTATTTATGTGCTTATTTTTATGGGTTATCATATGTACGGTTATGATTGTCTGTATATTTATGGGTATTTCTTGTATATCCTGCATGTATATGTTTACTATTATTTCAGTATGAATCAGTGCATTTAAAGATGTATTTGGTTGTTTATGTTATATATATATATATATATATATATATGTTTCTACAAGAGTTCTGTGTGTATATTTTAATTGCATGAAGTTAGAAAAATTTATGTGGCATAGCTCAGTTGGATACTGGGTATGTTACAAAATGTTCTGTAGAGAGAACGTAAGAGTTTTCTAGCGTAGCGTGACCCATCATGGATGGTCGGGGATGTTACAATATGGTATCATAGCTTCAGTTTTCAACATTGAGCCTGGATGGGCCGAGCAAGTTGGGTTGAAGCAAAGTGTCACAGAGGATTGATCTCGAAGTGGTCAAATTTTTAGTTATTGAGTGTCCATGGTAAAAAGTAACAACAATTGTGCAAAATTGGAAAAAAAACTCCAATTTCTGTTGTTAAATTCATGGGAAAATTGAGAAATTCGACTGTGTGGTGAGATATTAATGATTTAATATCTATTCTAGAAAATCCAGACCTGGAATTGGTCGAATTTGAAGTCACAATGAAGCCATGACAGTTGGAGCGAGTTTTATAATTAAAATTCTCAATTTGTGAATTGATTTGGGTAAATTCGTTCCAGAAATGTCAACCACAATGATTTTTTGTTACATGGTTTGAATGGGTGTTAACGAGGTGAAATGGAACACATTTCATAGTTTCAGAATGTCTATGGTAGAAATTGGGAAAAAGTTAGGAAAAATCCCTAATTTCTGTAGCGGAATTCATGAGGAATTGATGCACATAACGGTGAATGTGCGCAGTTGGTTGCACTAAAAATGCATGAGGCGCAGTGAAAATATTGTGATAGGTAAAATTCATCACTGCGCGGAAAAATAGTGGTGTTCTGGTGCACGCACTAAAAAATGGACACCGCGCGGAAAAATGTTGGTGTGCAGGTGTGCGCACTAAATTTTGGGCGCCGCGTGGAAAAATGTTGGTGTGGGGGTGTGCATACTAAATTTTGGCACCGCACAGAAAAATAATAATGGCGCGCATGATGTGTGTACTATTGGCACAACGCAGAGGAGTTTGGTTACTGCGCACGCGATGTGGGTAAATGATGTCGCACAACAATTTAGTTAATGGTGCGTGAAGAGTATTGGTGCACGGTGGGGGTGCAATAAAATTTGGCATGGTGCAATGCGTAGAGTGAAATGCGCACTGAATATTAGCACGTGATACAAAAAAAAAACTGCACGCAACATGTAATAGTGAAAGAACCAAAACTATGCGTGGTGAATATTGACGCGCAACACAAAAGTAGTACGCAATTATTGGCGCGACAGAGAAGTGATGCACAGTGGTTTTAAAGTGCGTGGAGCACAATTTACCTTATGTTGTTGTTGTGCATGGTGAATATGGGTTTACAGATTGAAATTTGTACATGTGAAGTTGTTTGAAGGGTGAACAACAACAGAAAACCAATGATTTTCTGCAACGTTTTATATCATTTGAACGTCATATTTTTGCAACGCGTTTTTGAGGCCTTTAAGAGTGTTTTTAGCAATGCAAAAATCACGAGAAAAAAATGTTCCAAGGTACAAAGTGTGCTAAGGCACACTTTGTCTCTTCATATCAAATAAAATATCTTGGAGAGAGATTTCTAATGGTGTAAACCGTTCGTCAAACGGAGCTTTTATGAGAAAGTTACAACACAAACAGTGGAGGGTAAATTTTAAGACCCATCTAACTTCAAAGAGCCATAACGTTCTTCTTCGGAATCAGATTGAAGCGCAGGAGCAGTCAATGGAAATATATTGAGCCATAGAAGATAGTCCTAGAACTCAATTAAATTTCTGGGCATGTTAAAAGTGTTTAGTATGGAAAATAAGGTACCTGTAGCATATCAGTTACAATATGGTATTTTAGCCTAGAACTTCAGCTGGCTGTAACTAGCATCCTGGAACCTAGAAAGAGGTGAAAATTGGCAGAGTGTCCATAAGAAGTATATGAGGAAACCTAATTGAGCTCCTATGAAAATTCCAAAAGATTAGGTGCAAAAATGCATATTACAGCGCAAAGTTGTGCCAAGTTGAAAAATGAACAGGAAAAAAAATTAATGGGCAATTTTCAAATAACCATAACTTTCTAATCAAGACTCGGAATTGAGAATGAGAGTAGGCATCAGAAAGATCTTGGACAATGGAATCTAAATATTCACCCATAAAATTGATCTGAACATTCAAATTTCTAGGAAATCAGAAGAAATAATTCTGATATATATTATTGAACCAAAATGGTTCATATTTTCATGAAATTGTTGAAATAGTTAGCCTGACAAAGTTTTGTTGGTTGCACATTTTGCAGAGTTAAAAACAACTAGATCAGATCAATATCAACATAGATTCTAGAGGAATGGAAGAGGCACAGGGACTTATAGTCAGGAGGATGAGATTAGAGGGATGGATGTCCATTTGGGCATTGAAGGAACAAACTCCAATGGACATGGAGATGAAAGGAATGAAAACATGAATATGGAAGAGACCTTTAAAAATTTACAGAAGAATGTCCAAAGCCATAAAGTTAATAATGAAAGGCTTATGAGAGCCAAGGATCAGTAGGATGAATTCAACATGAAGTTAATGCAGAGCTTGAACCAAATATAAAAGAAGTTGGATAAAGAGAGTGGTTCAAGAAAATATGGAAGTCACAGGCCTCTTGATGAGAAAACAAGAGCAAGAAGTGTTAGTAGACATCAACACCACTCCCCGAGGCATTCCAATAAGAGAGAACACAACAAATCAAGTCCATCCCCTGTCAGGAAGCACAAGAGTTATGGGGTGGATGAACTGCGAGGAGAAATGAACAAAATCAAACCTCCTACATTTGATGGTGAGCACAAGAAGGATGAGGATGCATAAACATGGTTGCTAGGCATGAGAAAGTATTTTCAATTGCATAATTATTCTTCTCATGTAGAAGGTAGAATTTCCATCTATCAACTCAAGGGAAAAACATCCATGTGGTGGGATCAGCTTGTGCAGGTGAAACACATTAAAGAGAAAAGTGTTACTTGGAGGGAATTCAAGAAGTATTTTGAGAATAAATACTTAACTAAAAGATACTATGAAAAGAAAATAAAATGGTTTTTTGAAATCAAGCTTGGGAGTATGACAAGAGATGAATATGAGAGAAGTTTTTTAGAACTGCTGAAGTATGTCTCTTTCATCAAGGATGAGACAGTTAAGATTCAAAGGTATTTGAGTGGATTGCCATCATTCATCAGTGAAAAAATACAATATGATGATCCCAATACATTGGAGGAGACCATAAGGAGAGCTAAATGCTTATATGATCAACAGAAAGTAAGGCCAACTTTCCAAAAATATTGGGAAGACAAAAAGAAATTCAAGATGGATCAAAGAAAGAAGGGGTCTAAGCCACCATTCTTCAGAAATAATCCTCAGGGACAACCAACTTCTAGATAGCCCAGAGCAATTGAAACAAGGGGTCAAAGGCCAAGGAAACCACCTATTTAATGTTGGGGTTGTAAAGGGGATCATATGTTCAGAGATTGTCCTGACAAAGGTGAAAAATGGATAACTGTTCACAATGTACAACAAGATGAAACAGTGGAGGACATGGGTAGAAATGTACCAAGGATCTATGTAGCCCATGACAACAAGAAAGCAGAGTATCAGTCACATATGATTGAAGTGGAAGGTATGATCAACAACCAAACCATTGCTATTTTAATTGATTTAGGAGCTAGTCATAGTTATATAGATCCTAAGATGGTGGAAAGTTTGCATTTGCCAAGAAACAAGCATGAAAAATCTTGGTTGGTGCAACTGGCTACAGGAGCCAAAAGAAAGGTTAATGAGATGGTTAATTCATGTCTTATGGACATGAATGGACTGAACAACAGGGAAGATTTGAACATCCTGCCTTTAGGTTCTTATGAATGTCTAATTGGGATGGATTGGTTGGATCAATATCATGCTATCCTAGACTATCATAACAAGACATTTTCTTGCTTGGATGAGGAAGTGAGCCTAAGGAAAGTGCAGGGGATTCCCAGGGCAGTAACCATCAGAGAAATTTCAGCACTGCAGCTAAAGAGATATTACAGAAAAGGGTGTCAAATATTTGCAGCTCATATGGAGGAGACACCTAAAGATACAGTGCCAAATTTGGAAGATCATGCAATCTTGGAAACTTTTGAAGATGTTTTCAAGGAGGTACCATGACTACCCCCAAAGAGAGATATTGATTTCTCTATAAATTTAATGCCTGGAGTAGCTCCAGTGTCAAAGACTCCTTAAAGAATGAGTACACCAGAGATGAAGGAGTTGCAAATGAAACTCAAAAAACTTCTAAAGAAGGGGTATATAAGCCCAAGTGTGTCACCTTGGGGTGCTCCAATATTGTTCATGAAGAAGAAAGATGGAACTTTAAGATTGTGCATTGATTTCAGACAGCTGAATAAAGTGACTGTTAAGAACAAGTATCCTCTGCCAAGGATTGATGATCTCTTTGATCAATTGAAGGATGCCAAGATATTTTCAAATATAGATCTTAGATCAGGATACCATCAGGTAAGGATTAAAGAGGAAGATATCAACAAGACCTCCTTCGGGACAAGGTATGGTCATTATGAGTTCACAGTAGTGCCATTTGGGTTGTCAAATGCACCAGCTGTTTTCATGTGCTTAATGAATGGTGTTTTTCAAGAATATTTAGACAAGTTTGTCATTGTCTTTTTGGATGAAATTCTTATATACTCTAAGTTAGAAGAAGGGCATGAGAATCATTTAAGAATGATGTTGCAAGTATTAAGGGAACATCAGTTGTATGCCAAGTTGAGCAAGTGCTCATTTTATCATAAGAAAATCCATTATTTGGGGCATATCATTTCAAAGGATGGGATAGCCGTGGATCCTGAGAAGATAGAAGCCATTAGAGGATGGAAAACGCCAAATAATGTGATAGAATTAATATCATTCATGGGTCTTGCAGACTACTATAGGATATTTATTAAAGGATTCTCAAAGATTGCACACTCAATCACTTCCTTGCAAAGAAAGGGTGTGAAGTTTCAGTGGACATTGGATTGTAAAAAGAGTTTCCAACACTTGAAACAATTATTAACAAGTTCTCCAATACTAAGGATTGCAAACCCAAATGAAGACTTCATTGTATGCACATATGCATGTAAAGAAGGACTTGGTGGAGTGCTCAGTCAAAATGGGTTTGTAATATGTTATGAATCAAGGAAGTTGAAGGAGCATGAAAGACACTATGCCACTCATGATTTGGATTTGGCATCCATAGTGCATGCCTTGAAGAAATGGAGACACTACTTCATGGGGAAAAAGGTTTGAGCTAAGGACATACCACAATGTTCTGAAATATTTATTTGATCAGCCAACTCTAAATTCTAAGCAAAGCAGATGGTTATAATTTCTAAGTGAATATGACTTTGATATAAAGCATATCAAGGGGAAATAGAACAAAGGGGTTGATGCACTAAGTAGAAGAGTGCATGAATTTCATGCTACAACCATTAACATGTACCAATCAGATTTGAAAGACAAAATTATAGAGGCTGCCAAATTAGATTTGCAATATAAGGATTTAGTGGAAAAATTACAGCAAGGTAATTTGCAGCATAAAATTGAAGAATACAAGCTAGATAATGATGAAATTATCATGTACAGGGGCATAATTTATGTACCAAATTCTCAGGAATTGAAAAACCTGATATTTAGAGAAATGCATAATGTACCTTATGCTGGGCACCCAGGATATCAGAAAACTATTGCAGCTGTCAAGAGCCAATATTATTGGTCAGGCATGAAGAAAGAGGTTGCTGATTTTATTGCCAGATGTTTGGAATGCCAAAAGGTAAAGGATGAGCATAGACACCCAACTGGTTTTCTACATCCATTACCCATTCTTGAGTGGAAATGGGAAGTTGTAAAAATGGATTTCATTACCAAACTTCCCAAAACAAACAAACAACATGATTCTATCATGGTAGTGGTGGATAAGCTTACTAAAATTGCCCATTTTATTCCAGTTAATCTCACTCACAAGGCAACCAACATTGTTGATGCTTATATGAAGGAAATTGCTATATTACATGGCATACCCAAGACAATTGTGTCTGACAATTGCTAGAAGGCGCTTTTCAAGTGCATTCGGTGCACATTCTGGATCGAAAAATCAAACATCTCTGGAATCGATCCATAGGGCTTGTAAAGGTCCAATGGACCTAGTGTGGTCCTGAGGACGCTACTTGGGAACATGGGGATGCAATGCGGGCATATTACCCGCATATTTTTGAGGATTTTTGAAATTTTGTTGTATATGGGTACATGATGCACTGATGACAGTGCATAAATAAAGGGAGAGGATTGTAATATCCCTAGGCCGAACCCAATTGTAATGTAAATGAAAATGTACTTAAGCTGGTGAGCTGTTTGATATCATTTTTTTTGTATGCACATTTCATGGCATAGTGCGCAGATGTAGTGCGCAATAAAATGAGGAAGTCTTCACATTCCAGGATACCGTGCGCAACAACATAAGTGCACATGATTTTGAGGCCAGGTAGAATTTTGTGTATATGCTACATTTTATAGGCTGATGATCCAGTTATTATAAGATAGGATGCTTATGTTTTGATTAGGCCAAAGAGCTTAGATTTTAAAGGCCAGTGTGCCTATTTTTGTATATGTATCATAATTAATATAAAATACATCGCTGTATGCAGACCGACCATGATAAAAGAGATGGGGGACTAAACTCCACTAGTTAGGGAAAGGGAGGGGCCTAAAAGTTAAGGAAAAGGGGTAAGCCAGGGAGCTTAAGCCAAAAATGAATATTATATTAATATTTCTTAAATCATAAAGTATGGATAATTATTTTATCCTAAGTTCTAAAGTTGGGGACAAGTGGGGCCAAAGTATCTCCCAACATGAAAAGTGTCAAGTTGGGGACATGCATACATATTGTTGGCACTTAGCTCATTTTCCCATATTTTTCCATCATTCTTCCCATCATTCCTTCCATCATTCAGCCATTGTTCGTTGATCATTCACTCACTGAGTCAGTTATCCTCCATATTTCCCGTCACTGTACCTGAACTTGTATCCATAGCCATTTTGTGTTGGTGTAGATGGTTAGTTGAGGAGATGGACTGAAGAAGCGGGTTGTCAGGCCCATGGGATATTGAAGAGGCAGGTTGTTAGGCCTGTGAGCAATTCTCTGGGTGAGAGAATCGCTGGGAATTGATTTCCTGAAGGTGCTAAACCGTAGCTACAATGCTCTGAGACTTCCTGTCCGGCCTGTTGTTAAAGCCCGCAAAGGAAGTGGGGAAACTGAAGGACTGTTGAGCAGAGAAGGGGCACACTTCCTGGGTGGGACAGGCATGTGGGGAATGAGGGACTGTAGGTTGTTAGTTTGAGTTGGCACTTGAGATAGAGTCTTTCCTGTTGTTTATGAGCTTTTAGCTTGGTTAGGAATCCCTTTACCCGGGTGGGGTTTAGTCCCAGCTCAGGGGTGACTCACTGTTGAGAGTGATGAATCTCTTATGGAAATTTTGAGCATTGATGAGCTACCTCAGGATGATAACCATCATCTATCCTCTTTTGTTCCCCCTCGTGAAGAAATTTGGGAAGATATACACTTTATCTCCCCTCCTGATGTCGATTTTCCATCGTCTCCCATGCCTTCAACTTCCGATGATTTGGATCTGGTAGTTGACATGGTAATCTCTTTGGTAGGGCTATTGGAGCCTGATCTCTTTACCCCTGATGAGACCCTCGATATGTGTCCCTTCCAAAGTGATTTTCTTCCATCTAGTGAAGATCTATTGGAATCCATGACCGAGTTTTGTACCTTGACATGGTGTCCTTCCATGACATTATTTTCTTGGCATTCATGATAAAAAAGATTCCACGAGCATAGTTTCTCTTCTCTTTAGAAAGCTCGTTAAAAAATGAAACAGATGCCTTGAGCATAGTTTTCCTCTCTGTAGCAAGCTCGTTAAAAAATGAAATGGAAATATGGGGACTAAACCTGGATCCCTGAGCATAGTTCTTTTCCTGTGTCAAGCTTGTTAAAAAATGAAACAGTCACCTCTTTTGAACCTTCATTTCATCCACCTTTATCCTTTTTCTCCATATAGTAGAGAAATTGGTGACAAACTCAAAGTTGGTGAATAAATTGAAGCTTGGAGGGCATGTCTCCAGCCTTTGATGATCATTTTGGAGTTAATCCACTAGCTTTCAAGTTGGGGGCATACCGAGCTTAGTCTTTGTTCTTTCTCATGCTCATAAATACATGATAATGCAACCGGGAAACTTTTATCTCTTTTTCGGACCCGCATGGTTAAACGAAAAAGGAACCCCTTGGAGTCGTCTTTAAGCTCTTTTCAGATTCTCTAAACATGAAAAGATTTCCGAGTGATCTTGCTTCCTTTCCCACTCGTTAAAAGGTTTGAAAGGGCATCTTTCGAGTGATAATTTATCTCTTTTTTGGCCTCACAAGAATAACATTACGAAAAATGACAACATTGGATTCGTCTTTAAGTTGTTTTCAGACTCTCTAAATATGAAAAATCACCGATTTTACCTTCTCTAGACTCGTTAAACAATCATACATTAAAGGGAACATATGGGATCGAACCCTTCTTCCAGTTCGTTAAACAAAGGAAGAGGGACTTGCCGAAGGTGAGTTATATTGAGCATGTGTTACCTTGCTTGAGCTCATTAAATTAAAAAGAGGTACTCGTCTATCTGGATGGGGGGGAAATTGAAAGAAGCAAGTCAAACAACTTTTTGAGAACACTACCAGTAGCCCTTATAGTCTCCCTTGAACATAACACTTTGTCTTTGCATGCATTTTAATCCGTTGAACCTCTGCACTGAGCCAATCCTCTGAGTTTCTTTTACTCCTTTGGGTCACCTGACAAAAGTCACAACATCCACTGCATTATCATGTTTTGGTCCATGTCAAGTTTCTGCTATTGTGCCTCAGTGTTCAAGGGAAGTATCTGCCTCGAGAGTCAACCATCACAAATATCTTATTTCAATACCCGTGTCAGTCCATGTTCATTTGATCTACCAATTACAACTCTGTGTCAGTTTTGTGTCGTTGATGGGGGATACATCAAGGCCTTCGATGAGTCTATTCCTGTCAACTTCAACACATTATCCAGGAGTTAGACTTAGAAACCAATTAGTACCTTGGGACCTGCATGCCACAATGGTAGGCCTCCTCATGTCTGACAATGGGTTTACATCATTGACCTATGATCGGATGATTCCATGGATGTTCGACTTCAGCTCATCTATTCACATTCGCTGGAATGTACTAAATTACCTTGGGAATCATTGACATCAATGGTGATCTCCCTCGCACTTGTTAACAGCTTACATCATTGACCGGTAATCAAGTGGTTTCTACCATGTTCGACATCAGGACATCTATTCACATGGTTAGATTTGTACTACAGTGGGATCAGTAAGAAAACCCTGGGTTGAGTTTTCACTCTTTTGTATACTTTGCCTAGGTTGCAAAGGAGTTATTTTGAACTATGACACATACACTGTTACATAGATCCACTTTGTATTGGTCGTGGCTATGTATTTTCATCTCATAGATCCACTTTGTATTCTTTGTGGCTATGATCATTTCAAGTCATAGGAATAGATCCAAATTGTATTTGCAGTGGCTATACCTTTTGTCAATATAATTATGGATCCGCAATGTATTTTATGGCGGTCATACCTAAAAAATCTTTATCACTCAAGCATAGGTATGCCTGCCTTGGGTTTTGAAAAATGTCATAATATTTGTTTGATGGTTGTGTGCAACTTTTTCGGGTTTCTCTGCATCCATACCTTTGTTAGAAAAAGTCTACAAAGTACTTCATTCATCATCGTCTTCTAACTTCGTACTTTGGGCGCAAATCTGTTACACCTCAAAATTACTCACTTCGATAGTGTCGCAAGTGTCACCATTACAAGTGTTGTAAGTGTCGCATCTTGACTACAAGTGATGCAAGTGTCACAAACATCATACTGCCATATTGTCCATGTCGTGCCTCTAACGACATCACAAAGACACTTAAGACACCTCAAATACTAATTTGGAAGAAGAGAAATCATTTGACAGAGAGTACAAACCTTTTTCCACTGAAATAACTACTAAAAAATGGATTTTGGAGAGGAGCGCTCCCCTACCCACTGTCAGGGAGTGTTGACGCTCCCTGAGCCTCTTTGGGGGAGTGTTTGAGTGCCCTGTGCACCCTTTTTGGGGAGCGCTACCCTTTTTTTTAGCAAATTTTGGGTTTGTTGAGGAAAATCAGGAAACAATCCCTCAATTCATGAAGGTGGTTGGATTCGAATAGATGGTTAAGGCATGATCTTAGGGAAGATCCTCAAATGAAGGAGAGGAATACTCAACTTATCCCAAATATCTCTCAAGTGGTTGGACCTCTCCAAGGTTATATAATGAGGCCTTCTCATGGTGAAAGGTACATGGAAAATATTGGAGATGTGAAACTTATGATCTCATGAGTGAGATGTCATCAAAGAAATAAATGTAGATTACTTGAGCAAAGGGGTTGGACAAGGAGAATTGGAAGAAACTATTGCACCTTCATTCAAAGGATTGTAAGTATCTTTACTTGTTCTCATTAATAATCAATGCTTGGTCTGTTTCTTTTAAACTTGTGCTTGTTCCATATGAGTTTGTCTACAGTAGATGGATCTATATTTGAGCTAATATTAGTAGTGTAGGAAGTCCATTGTATCTTTGTTTGTACTACATGACCCATCAGGGAGATCAAGATCAAAGCTCAGCCAGGACTTTGCAAGGACAAACGTCGCTAATAAGGTACATGCCTTTCTCCTTATCTTTCATTCATTAGCTTGATTAGATCTAAAAGGAAGTCAGTGTCCATGTTAAACACTTTTCTGTCTTGGCCTTAGGAGTCTAGAGACCAAGAGGGAATCCACTTGTCTGTAGGGGGATTCACCTACAATAGAAAGACAACAAAGCATGGTCATTTTGGGAGTCCCGAGGGTGAGGTCAAGAGTGATGGTGCATGAGACGAATGAGACTCAATATCGTAATCATGACAGGACTAACAAGGACTCCTGAACCTAAAGTCATTACATACAACATGGATGCCAAAATGCAACAAGGATCTATCTAGGGCATCCATGTAAAGGTAGGCTCTCCCACCTAATAATGACACTTTTAAAGCAACAATGATGGTTCTATGTCGCACTTCAGTGGGATCGATCCTATGGCAAAGCGGAAAAGACAACAAGATGCAGAAAGTGGAGGTGAAATCCTAACTTATATGCAAAAAGTTGGAAAAACAACTTTTGACCAAAGGACCTCGAAAGTGACCCACCTCCCAAAAAGTCACCAAACCAAATAAAAGTGTATCGTAACATCCCATAAGAAACTCGAGAATGGAATTGAATGATTTCCAAGCCATAAAAAACAATAAAGGGGGTAAAAAAAGTGGCAAAAAGGGCCAAAACATTCTATAAATAGAAGTTGACAACTCATTTTCACCATTGCATTTTGAAAATTAACCAAAAGGTAAAAAGTACCATTTGCTAAAGAATTTGATTCTAGGAACTTCAGAGGATGAAACGAGCTTCTGCTCAGACCAAGTAAGTACAAAATCATCCCTCCATTCCTATTATTCCTCTATGCATTAATTTTTTTTTTTTGGGGGCACGCTCCCCTAAAAATGAGCGGACCTATGTGTACATGGGTTTTCCAAGGATAGCCCGTGTATGTACACAGGAAAAAAATAGTCTACCAATGTACATACGTGACTATGGACAAAACAACCCGCGTACAACCCCAAAAGCATGGAAAAATTAAGATTGCAAGAGCTAACTCCCCTTTTAATTGTCATGGAACAGGATGTATGTCCACTTGAGGGAGAAAGAACATGAGGATATCAATATACTGGTCGATGAGGACCCTGCTACCATTGCCACATTGAAACAATGTGATTTGTGGAAGTTCTTAAGGTGCCCATTTATGAGGGTACAACCTAGGTTACTAAACACCTTGGTTTATTACTGGCATCTAGATGCAGAGGATTTTATGACAGAGGGGAATTCGTTGACTCCAATGATTGAGGATATATACTTCTTGACTGGCCTCTAGAGGAGAGGGGAACCAGTCAATTTGTGCACCTTTCCCCTCGGGCCTTTGGACACCGAGGATTACATCAGGATGTATTGTGAGGCCGACACTGAGAAGGTAGGTTCTCAAGTGCCCATTCACAAGGTCAACATTTTGACATTGAGGGTAATCTTATTACTCATTGGGCGGATCACTAGATTTGCGTCGCTTCACCAGGCTTCTTGGGTGCACTTGCATTGTGTGATTAAGTGCCAGGAGGCACATATCTATAATGACTAGAGTACGACCATGCTCACATGCATGAAGAGGTAGCTGACAGAGTTCCAATAGCGTAGCAACAAGAACTTTGGGTTTTCCACCATCCTATGCTCTTTCTTCTTTGAGAGGGTGCCTAGTCTGAGTCCCAGAGAGACTGTACGAGGGCATGTGGCCTCCTTCCCGACAATATGTATATGGGCAACACTATTTCCACAACAGAGGGGAGGAAGGACCATAGAGGCCTTCAACAACAAATTCTTCTACTGGTGGGCACGACATATTCCAGCAATAGAGGACTACCCCTATGATGGAATCAACTTCTCCAGAGATCCGGACATGCCCGTACCTTCTAGAGAGGAGAGAGGAGGGATAGGTACGTGTTTTTTAAGTTATTTAATTTTTAATTTCTTTTATATATATCATTTTTATATGCATCAGAGTATTAATATATATGTATCTGTTATGTACAGATGTAGAACTACTGTGCCCAATAGACTTCACGAGGACTCAGCGACATCCTCGACCAGAGGCGAGACCATGAGCAGGTGGTCGAACAACAACCGCAAGGGGACCTCCAGCTGGAGAGGCTAAGCGAGTTTTGAGGATGGTGGAGCATAACCTTACTGCAATCACTCGTACAGTTTCCATGGCCGAGATCGAGGATCTCTCGCCATCCATGCAACCTCACGTAGTGGGGATGCCATGGACTTGGGCCCAACTTTTCGGGTGTTTGGACAACACTGTCGTTCACTACGGCAGGGCCAATAGGCCTTGAGCTTAGATAGGTTGGACTATTATGTGACGAGAGCACTTTTGTATATTTTTGAGGGCATAATCCCTGTGATGTATACCAAACCTTATTTTTTGAGGCGTTCGCACCCACCTATGTACTCTAATATTTTGACACACACACACACACACACACATATATATTCATCTCATGGATCACATTTTTCTACAAATGTATGTACATGTGTATGTGTGTGCTTCTTTTATATGTGTGCAACATGCCAATCTAATACTTGATTAGCTAGAGTATCTGTCATTTGATTTAATCTCCTAGGAATATGGATATACATGATGTAATCAAAGTAATGTTCTAAGAGACGTACCCTAAGGAAAATTCGGTGTAAAGTGGGATCATAAACGCGTTAAAATCCATTTAACTGGAACACAACCATCTGAGAATCTAAGTAGACCCGGAGGTGAGATATGCCATGCGACAAAGCATCATGAAGCAACTCTATCACTGCATTGTACTCGGTGACATTGTTTGTGGCGCCACCTAGACATGTACCTATGGAAGATAGAAACTGGCCTCCATGTGTGAAAATCACCCAAGCTGCGAAAGAGAGCCTCTGAGTGTGTCAGCTAGCGTCATCCATGAACCCAAATAACACCTCCAATTCACTTAACATATTCCACAATAAAACATAATACGTAAATAACTACATGCCTATAAAACGGAAAAAAGACAAAAACTGTATAAGAACTATACATATGTACAAGAAGTCATCTAGGGGACCAACCTAAGAGTAATACTTCTTGAGGTAGAGCCCATTTCTAGGCTCTGCCAAGGAAAAAGTCAACCAGATGGTAAGCACCCTTCTGTAAGACCTCTTTCACAATGAAAGGTTCGAACCACATGGGTTTGAACTTTCCTTCCCCCAAGGGATCCTTTTCTTGATCATAGACCAAGACAATATCACCTTCGAAGAAAATCCAAGGATGAACAGTCTGATCATATTGACACTTGACTCGTTTCTTATGATCCTCATTGGTCGAGGCTGCATCACAACGTTTCTCATTGAGATGCTCTAGATATAATAGGTTTTCCTCAAGCGTTGAAGTGTCTGGAAGTAACTCTATTGCCAACATTAAATATGAGATCTGTCACTCAATAGGCAAGACTACTTCCAGCCCATATATGAGTTGAAAAGGTGAGAATCCGGTGGTAGTCTTTACATACATTCGGTAGGCCCATAATGATGAGTATAACATCAAATGCCGATTTGACTTGGAAGACTTGATCGTTTTCTAAAGTATAATCTTGAGTGACTTATTCATAGCTTCCACCTGACCATTCACTTGTGGGTAGTAGGGTAATGGATGTTCTTTCCTCAACCCAAGATTTGATGTTAACTCAAACATCATTTTATTTTGGAAGTGACTACCATGGTTAGTGACAATCTCCTTTGGGATGCCAAACCTTGCTACTATCTGGTTAAAAATGAACAGAAATGTTGTTTTTCCATCATTGTTAAATGTTGGCATAGCCTTGACCCACTTGGTGAAGTAGTCTACCGCTACGATGATGTAACAATGCCCTCTGGCTAAAGCCGGATGACATATAGTAAAATCAATCCCCCACTTAGTGAAGGGACCAACAACAATGATGAGAAACATGGGAGCAGGATGTGCCCACATATTCCGAGAGAATATCTGACAAGGGTGACACTTCTTGACTGAATCAACACAATATTTGATTAATGTAGGCCAAAAGTAACCGCCACGTAGAATCGTTTGGGTTGTTGCCAACCTAGACATATGACCACCACATGCTCCAGTGTGGCAGTCGTTCAGAATGAGTTCTTCTTCCTTGTGTATAAGGCACCGACGAAGAATGCAATCTACACCTCAATGATACAAAGTGTCATCGAGTATGATATAGTGTCATGCCTGATGGTGAATTTGTTGATGCTCATCGCAGGAGGCAGAAGTAGGGAACTTCAAATTCTGGAAATAGAATAGTATATCTCCATACCAGGGGTCTGAAGATGCGATCATAAAAATATCTCCTTTGATAGGCGATTCTTTAGGCATGTCATCACTAGATTCAACTAGAAGTTCTGAAATAATTTTCGCAAAGACCAACGAATTTTTGGATTTCACAGAAACAAAATCCAAGTCAAATTCCTAGAGGATTACAATCCATCTTCTGATATTTCCTTCAATGACCTGTCGTGTCAACACATATTGAAACGGATTCATGATGATATTTGTTGGGGCTCATAAATGTCCTATTCTCATCCACCTTTCCCTTCATCATTCTTCACATTTCATTGCCCCAATACCCTTTCATGATATCATTTCCATAAATATACTTGGGTTTCACCTTATTGTTATCCACTTTATTCATTTTAGTATTTAAAAGAAATTTGTGATTAAATGTTAGAAAATCAACATGTTTTTATATATATCTCAAATATGTGTGAGCTTTGTAATGTGTAGGAATATGTGAAGGATTAATTCAAAGGACTTCTCGAATACTTCCTCCACCATTTCAATATTTAAGGAGATAATTCAAGTCCATTCCAAGGAGAAGATCATGGATATTTGGTTGGAATATCTTATCTAAGATATATGAGAGGATTTAAAGGGATTATATTTTGTAATAATGGAAAATAGGTTGAGAGAATAGTGGATCTGTAATAAATGAGATGGTTATCTTATCTTCAAGGCTCTCATGTATAAAAGAGACTGCTCTCTCTTCATGAGGATTCAATTAAGATGTAATTAGAATTAGAGTAGTCATTAATGGTAGTCATTAGGATTCGAAAGAGAAAGGGATTCTTAGCTTTGATTCACGGTTTTGGTTTTCATGCTTTCATTATTCTTTTATGAAGATTGATTTGATTATTGAATGTAAGATTGCTTCATTGATGAGTGCTCTCATGTGTTGTTGTGCCATTTAACTCTTCACTTGTTGTATCTTCTTTTCCTTCATGGAGTTATCCATTTCTAGATTAATTTCCTTTACGCGATTTCCCATTCTTAGAGTAATTTCATTTACAGAACTAGATTAATGATTCAATTTCAGTCGTGTGTTAGATTAATGATTCTATTTCAGTCGTGTGTTAGATTAATGATTTAATTCCAGTTGTAGCTTAAACATTAGATTAGATTAGTCCCGCTTCAATCTTGCATATACTTTGCGTGTGCTTCGTCAGTTTACGACCCCCGGGTTGACAAATTAGATAGTTGGGTAAATACTACAATGCAATTAACTCAACATTTGTTCGGCCCAATGTAACGATTGATGTTCCTTTTGCAAGTCGTACTATTCCTTTGAATAGAACAACTGTCGTTCTCTTTATGATTGTTGTTCCTTTACAGGTGTTGCATATTTGGAGGCTGGGTATTGAAAACGGAAGGTAAGAACCTACGTAGGCGACAAGTAAAATGCTTGTGCTAGCGCCTACCTTTGGTTGATGCATAGAGGTTGTTTTTAGGACATCTTTAGAGCCCAACATTTTGGCGCCATTGATGGGGAAGCATGATGGATTGAGGTATTAGTTTCTTTTTCATTTCAATTCATGCAAATGTGATTCTACATGATCCTATCTCTGAGGTGACATATGGGTAAGAACATGTAGCATAGTATAAATTTCAATTCCTGCAAGTGTGGTAGTTTAAATTTATTTTTCATGCAAGTGTGATTAAACATGCTCCTAAATTTGAGGTGACATATGGGTAAGGACATGTAGGATAGTGTAAATTTCAATGCATGCAAGTGTGATTAAACATGCTCCTAACTCTGAGGTGACATATGGGTAAGGACATGTAGGGTAGTGTAAATTTCAATTCCTGCAAGTTAGTGTAAATTTCGATTCATGCAAGTGTGGTAGTTTAAATTTCTTTTTCATGCAACTGTGATTAAACATGCTCCTAACTATGAGGTGACATATAGGTAAGGACATGTAGGGTAGTGTAAATTTCAATTCTTGCAAGTTAGTATAAATTTCAATTTCCGCAAGATTAGTTTAATTTTTTTGCAAGCGTGATCTACATGTGTTGGTTCTAGGGGTCTTAGCAACTACTTGAATGGAGACTGTTCATGTTCTCCCTGAACAACTATCAGGAATGTTTTAATTTCTGCAACTGTGAAGCGTAATTTTTTTTATGTTTTAGCAAGAGTGTTTTTTAAAGTTTTTCATTTTGATTTGGGTGCTGTAAGAATCCTTTTTTTAACATGATTTAACAATGAATATAAGCTTGGAACTACTCACTCAGATCCTGGAAGATGTCGGAATTTCCTCTTCCCATGAAGAAGAGATCTTGACAAGGATCAAACATTCAAATACTCCTCCAGAAACAATTGAAGATCCAACATCTGAAGACTCTTATGCATCCGACGACGAAAAATTGATTAAAAAGAAGATCGAGGAAGACGAAGAGGAGTTACAACATGATCTGAGTGAGGAACAACACACCTATGAAAGCCTGATCGAATGATGGTTTCAAGCGAGTACTAGGTTAGATACATTTAGTTTTTCTTTTTATTTTCTTAATTCACAATTGCAACAACTAATTTCACACGTTCATACATATTTCCGACTGTCAATTGCGAAATTAAAAGACAACATATTTTTATTACTATTGCGTGCATGGCTACATTGGCTGTTTGATTATACTTAACTAATGCCTCATTTTTAATTAGCGTAGTGTAGGTAGGATTTTATTTTCAAGTTTTTATTTTTATTTTTGCTAGAATAAGTATGCTCTCCTCAGCACTTAGTGCGATCGCGAGGATCATAAAGTAGGATATCTTTAACTTTTCCAGGAATGAATAAATTAATGTTTTGCAAACATACCTAATCTATTTTATCCTTAATGTGCAAATCATTTATATCCATTTGCTAAAAATAAAATCTTGTTCCAATTTGTTTTACATTTTTTCAGTTTATTTTTTTTAGAAATAAATATAAAACTTGCAAATATAAATGTTGCCCGTCCATATTGTACTTGCAAACAAGAACATTACCCGAATAGAACAAAAACTGGTTTGTAAGTTTAGGCAAATAAATCCTTTGAGATTTTACTTGAAATTGTATCATGCTTTTTGTTGCTGCTCTTGTTTTAAACATGCTTGCAGAGAGATCTGAAACTTGCACACATTAGCTCTTACATGTTTGACCTGCTATAAAAGAATAAACATTATTGCAATCTGATATGGAGACATAAGTCAGAACTTTTCCAGAAAGGCCTGGTGAACCTGACTACATGACGACTGGACTTTGTGGTTTTGGCATAAGATGTTGGTTTAGCCAAAATAAAAATTGAGTGAAACAAATCACCAACGATGCAAGAAGTAAGGCGATGAGCAAAGCAATAATCCTAGCAAGAAAGCATGATACAAGAGCAAGCGAACTATCAATGGAAACAAGCAACGCAAACGAACTGCTAATGCAATAGAGGCAAGCAAAGCAAGAGCAGGCCAAGCATAGATATAAGGATTTGGTGTAAATTCTGTCATCTATAACCAGTTAGTACATCAGTTCCAATGCGTGGGTCTTCATCCTCGTTCAATAATATTCTAGAGCTACTGCGAGGAAAAAGACTTGTTTTTTTGGGGAAGATTCATTTCTAAAAAGCCCAGTCAACTATCTGTTAACACTATCCGAGAGAAATGGGGGTATTTGCTTAGTTTTCGTGATCACAAGCTCCAACAATGAATGAATATCATTAAAATGCAATCTCTGTGATATGGCATCCTTTCGATATTTGTTTCCAGAGGTTGCAAGACTAGCATTCATAGATTTTTCTTCTAGACTAGATCTGAGTTGCCGCAATATTTTCCATATTAACGATGATTGGAGATATTATTTCAGAAACCGTTAGCATCCATGTCATATCTAATCATGTAGATCGAAGCTCAAGCAGTCGACTAGATCGAGAGCCCGAGATCAAGTTTATCTGGTTTCCATAAAAAGAAAGATGAACGGGTTCGAGAACAATTCACCATTCATTGCAGGTAGTCTTTTTTTTGCATTTCGTTTATTCCACTGTTGTCAAGAGCAGGTGGTCACTGTGTTCCCAAACGTTCCATATGTCATCGCAACGATGAAATCTATCTTGCAGGAATTGTTTAAAAGTGCATGGGGTACGAGTCTACCACGAGGGCATGAGAGTTTTCAACATCGGATTGATTGGGATCTGATCATAACATCCTCCTAACTAAAACATAATTTAACATGATACGCATGGGATTCCTACTGATCTTCACGAGCCATAGCTGATTGAATGCTTGCACCAGTCCTATACAAACAATTATCTACCACGATGCTTACCAGAGCATGTATTCTCAACTGTTGTGTGGCCTGCTGCAAAACAATGGGGTTCTCAGTTGGGAGTTGTCTTCACTTATGGATTCATCAAATCCATACAACTCTGCCTCAACATCAAAACATGCATTTTCAATAGAGAGGTGATGGATCTAACGGTGCGAGGTGCCATGGGAAACTACTCGTGTACCCAAGTTCGTTGAAATCCCCTTATTGATTGGGACATGTCTGCATCCAGTGCTCGAGTTTATGAAATGTGAATAAATCCCTCTTGCGCCAGAAACTGCAGCCGTTGGATTGGATATTTGGGTCGTGAGTATCGACGGTTTGGAATACTTTTCAATTATGCCGGGGATCTTGGCCAAATTGGATCGTCAGGCCCCTTACTATTCGAGGGATGGATACAATGACTTCAATACCTTTTATATGCAGGCAAATTCAAGGATAAAAGGAGGGTTAAGTGGCTCACCTTTAATTGATTGTGATGGTCGAGTAGTTGGACTAAATGTTGGCGACAAAACTGAAAGTTGTGCTGGCGAAACAAATGATAGTTGTGCAGCATTGTTTCTTCCACTGGATTGAGTGGCAAGAGCATTGAGGATTATATAGAAGTGTAAGGACAGTAGCGCAGTCCATATTCCTCAAGGAACACTTCAAATGATCTTTTTTTAGATTTGAGACTGAACAGAGCGCGAGAGAGGCCTTTCCTGCCAAGACGAGAATTATTGATTATAGATTCAGTGGTCCTCGAAGGTCCTGCTAGTTCACACAAGACGCCTTTAAAGATACCCACAAAGCTCTTCAATTTTCTGTCGAGTTCTAAACGTCAAAACAAATACAGAGGGCGAGCAGACGTTTTCGACTTCTATCCAGGCAATTACAATGGCACTTAGTTAGTTGTCATGGTTGTTGTTCTTCCTCTTTGATACGACTTGGATGGGACTGGCAGTATATTAGGGGGACCCCAATGCCAAAGAAACAAAAGTTGTTGCTTATCATAAAGAGCATTTGGATTGCATTATTTTTACTTTTCCTTTATTTGTTTGTTTACAAAAAAAAATATTTATATATATCAGTTATTTTTGTTTGTTTTATCCTTAAAAAAATAATCAAAAGAACTTTATTTTAGTTGTTTTGTTTTAGTCAAAATAATGACAAAAACTATGATAGATTCAAATTCTACAACTCAAAACATCACATCCATAGATGACAATGCATTTATTGATAGTATGTTCATATTTTGATTTTAAAATGTTAAAGGCTTTGACTTTGGCAATAAAATTCAGATCTTACGATTCACAGGGCAACACATATACCCAGGTTGGAGGAAAGATTAGTGGCCATTTGAATGAACTTAGGCTCCACTAGAACTCTTGGAAGGTAAGACCGCGAACAGCCTTAAGCCATTCCCTTTCTCTCATTCAATCCACTCAAAACAATGTGGTTTTGGGTTTGGTCCCGTCCAAACAGTGGTTGCAAATGATTTTTTACCATTAAATTTGATATTTGACCTTGCATATTGAATGGTGGAAATAATGATAGACTGTGCTGCAGCTGATTCCCAGATGCACCAGTGGTAGTGGCGGAGGTAAAACATTGCTTGTCTCGCTGCTTGTTTAAATAAGATTTGAATCTAGTTGCATGATTTGATTTCATTCAATGGCATGGATCCCAGTTGGGAAGGATTGGTGATGCCTTTGATACTCGGAAGGCACATTGTGGCAGATCACCCAAGGAGATGCATGTGATGACATATTATTCATCAACCAATAGATTGATATTTAAACTTTATGGTTTTGATGCGCAGTTTATTATTCTCGTGTGAATGAAAGATTTTGCTGTAGTGTTCCTTGGTGCAGGAAATGGTTCTAAAACTGCTGAGTACGACCAGTTGCCAAGCGACGATTGTCAAGAAGGAGAATATAGTAGGTTGCTCATGATGGAAGACATTGTTTTGTCCCTCTACCCTCTGAGCATGTGGAAAAGTGACTATCAACTTGTGGAGATAGATAAGATTCATCTTCTCATTTGCAACAATTTTTGAACCCAAAATTCTTATTTACTTGGATTGCACAGAGATTGAAAATTACGAAATGAAAAAAACTTATGTATGGTGATTGAAATTTGTTACTTCGATTTTGTGTGATTTGCCCATTGCAATTTAAAAACAAATCAACAAATATAAAAATTTGTTTTCTTTATTTTATTTTTCATATTACTCCCCACTACAAACTTGTCTTGGAATTGGCGATTTCACAAGCGATGAAATGAAAATTAGTTAGGGGTTTGCCATGCTATGCACAGGATTCATTTGGATGGGTCAGATGCTCTTGAGATCAGGTTCATTAACATATTTTCATTCTCTACTCTTTAGATGTTTTTTTATTATTATGAGTTTTGTTAGCAATTTTCTTTTTGATTAGCGTAATTTGTTTTTTTTTTTACTAAAAAAAAAAAAAACCAAAAACAACAACAACAACAACAACAATAAAAATTATAAAACCATGACAACACACAAAAACATTATAAAAATCAAAAGTATAAAAATAAAAAACATTGTCAAAAATTGGAAATGGAAATCTATTTCCTAAAAACGATAATCAAAACATGTTTTTACGCTTAACGTTAATTTGTTTTCTCAAGTCACTTCACAAAGCAGTCAATAACGAACCCAAGCGCGCAGGCAATAGGTACAAACACACATTTTATTTTTCCTTTTCCACATTCATATTTATTCCTGCATGTTATGTTTTCTTTTTCAAACTTCTCACACGTCTTCTTGCAGGATTAGTACTCACATTGTTTTCAAGTTTGAAGGCGATTGCTTCTACTGTTGCGGTGATTTTTCAAGAATCACACAATTTTTGATAAACATGCTTTGATAGAACGCTTGAAGGCGTTTTTACTCATCATAAACATCATAAACGCTTGCTGTCACACATAATCTTTTTACTCATCCTGATGTTTGCTGTTACATGACACACATTCCCAAAAACACCATTTTGCGTTATGAATTCTTGCCTCGCATTACTCATTCCAAGCATATTGGTCATCCATGTCTTGAAGCCCATTTTCCATTGCCTTATCCTTCATGACTTCATGCATGCCTACCTTTCTGAGTTGCATACATTCCTTTATCCTTTTTTAGTTCATTTTTGCCTTCTTTTTCCCTTCCAGTTTGCCTTATGAATAAAACCATTCAGTTCCCTTTCCATGATTACATTTCCTTGTTTTCCTTGTCCTGCTAATCCACACTGCTTGACCATGAGATCTTTTCATTTATAGTTCTACCACTCTTTTTATCCAAACTCGTGTTGACTGATGTGGGATTCCTTAAGGCCCACCTTTCAACAAGTCTTGCCCCATCGACCTCAACACCTTATCTGGGATATATACTAGAGTCCATTTTTGAGTACCTGGAGGCTTACATGCCTTAATGGCAAGTTCTCTAGCTGACAATCATGGGAATACATCAATGTCCCTTGATCGTCAAATCTTGCAAGTGGCTTGACATCAGCTCATTCATTCGCACTTTGCCAAATGTACTCGGGTACCTTGGCACTCATTGACATCAATGGTGAGTTGCCTCGCATTGGTTAACGACATTCATAATTGGTCGGTAATCTAATGACTTCTTTTCATGCTCGACATCGACACATTCATTTGCATGATTAGAATTGTACCATCAGGTTTAGCAGTGGGTGAAGACTATACACTTTTCATCACTCTATCAGCAATTACAGTAGCATGACTTCAGCCATATGAGACTACCACACTTCCACTTTCATACTTTCTCTTTTCCATGGTGCATGCAACATCAGTTCAGCTTCCTCCACTTCACATTCTCTGCTCCAGCCGATAGCAGTCGCAGCTACAACCGCAGTCACTTTCCACATGATCCTACAACAATGACATCTTCCATGTTCTAGCAGTCGCATTAGTCATATTCCTCTTTCATAGTTCATACACATTTTGGGTAAGTGGAGGTATGTTATTTTCTACACTTTAATCATGTAATTCCTCAAACTGCTAGCAATGAATAATTTGGAAATTTCCCTGATCCAGTTCCCTTTCCTTTTCACTTCTATGACTTATGCCATGTTGCATGAGGACATACAACAAGTTAAGTTGGGGGGTGAGGGACTTTATTCACTATCATCACTCCATTTTTTCACTACCATCATTCCATTTTTCATCTCATTTACCATTTATGAACATTTCTTTTCCAACATTTCTTTTCCAATGATACTATGTTGCACTTTACTTCATAAGCACTGATATACATATTGGCATGATTCACACATATACAAAATTAAAAAAATGGGCTTTCTTATACTCAGTGATGTCTTCCTTATGCACATTGATAGCATACATTTTCCAGTAAAAATATGGGCAAATTATTATCATAACAGCAAGAGAACAAGTAACGAAATGAATGTTGTTAACACAAGAACCAACATTCTTTATATTCATGGTTGTCACACAAGACCCAACCATAAGAAAATGTCAGTTGTTACTTATGTAAAACCCATCCTGGAAACATTTATTATCATCACTCAAATCCAACATTCAGATGCCAAAATTTCTTGAGAAGATCCATGCATGGTTGCATGAAGACATGCAACAAGTTAAGTTGGGGGGTATGTTGGTGCTCATAAATGTCCTATTCTCATCCACCTTTCCCTTCATCATTCTTCACATTTCATCGCCCCATTAACCTTTCACGATATCATTTCCATAAATATACTTGGGTTTCACCTTATTGTTCTCCACTTTATTCATTTTAGTATTTAAAAGGAATTTGTGATTAAATGTTAGAAAATCAATATGTTTTCATATATATCTCAAATATGTGTGAGCTTTGTAATGTGTAGGAATATGTGAAGGATTAATTCAAAGGACTTATCGAATACTTCCTCCACCATTTCAATATTTGAGGAGATAATTCAATCCCATTCCAAGGAGAAGATCATGGAGATTTGGTTGGAATATCTTATCTAAGATATATGAGAGATATGTGTGAGGATTTAAAGGGATTATATTTTGTAATAATGGAAAATAAGTTGAGAGAATAGTGGATCTGTAATAAATGAGATGGTTATCTTATCTTCAAGGCTCTCATGTATAAAAGAGAGTTCTCTCTTCATGAGGATTCAATTAGATTATTCAAGTAGAAGAGGAATTAGATTATTCAATTAAGATGTAATTAGAATTATAGTAGTCATTAATGGTAGTCATTAGGATTTGAAAGAGAAAGGGATTCTTAGCTTTGATTCATGGTTCTGGTTTTCATGCTTTTATTATTCTTTTATGAAGAATGATTTGATTATTGAATTTAAGATTGCTTCATTAATGAGCGCTCTCATGTGTTGTTGTGCCATTTAACTCTTCACTTGTTGTATCTGCTTTTCCTTCATGTAGTTTTCCATTTCTAGATTAATTTCCTTTACGCGATTTCCCATTCTTAGAGTAATTTCATTTACACAACTAGATTAATGATTCAATTCCAGTCATGTGTTAGATTAATAATTCTATTTCAGTCGCGTGTTAGATTAATGATTCAATTCCAGTTGTAGCTTAAACATTATATTAGATTAGTCCTGCTTCAATCTTGCATATACTTTGCGTGTGCTTCGTCAGTTTACGACCCCCGGGTTGACAAATTAGATAGTTTGGTAAATACTACAATGCAATTAATTCAACATTAGTTCGGCCCAATGTAACGATTGTTGTTCCTTTTTCAAGTCGTGTTGTTCCTTTGAATAGAACAACTTCCATTCCCTTTACGATTGTTGTTCCTTTACAGGTGTTGCATCTACGGAGGCTGGGTATTGAAAAAGAAAGGTAAGAACCTACGTAGGCGACAAGTAAAACGCTTGTGCAAGCGCCTACCTTTGGTTGATGCATAGAGGTTGTTTTTAGGACATCTTTAGAGCCCAACATTTTGGCACCGTTGTTGGGGAAGCACGATGGATTGAGGTATTAGTTTCTTTTTCATTTCAATTCATGCAAATGTGATTAGACATGCTCCTAACTTTGAGGTGACATATGGGTAAGGACATGTAGCATAGTGTAAATTTCAATTCCTGTAAGTGTGGTAGTTTAAATTTCTTTTTCATGCAAGTGTGATTAAACATGCTCCTAACTCTGAGGTGACATATGGGTAAGGACATGTAGCATAGTGTAAATTTAAATTCATGCAAGTGTGATTAAACATGCTCCTAACTCTGAGGTGACATATGGGTAAGGACATGTAGGGTAGTATAAATTTCAATTCCTGCAAGTTAGTGTAAATTTCAATTCATGCAAGTGTGGTAGTTTAAATTTCTTTTTCATGCAAGTGTTATTAAACATGCTCCTAAATCTAAGGTGACATATGGGTAAGGACATGTAGCGTAGCGTAAATTTCAATTCCTGCAAGTTAGTGTAAATTTCAGTTTCCGCAAGATTAGTTTAAATTTTTTGCAAGCGTGATCTACATGTGTTGGTTCTAGGGGTCTTAATAGCTACTTGAATGGAGACTGTTCATGTTCTCCCTGACCAACTATCAGGAATGTTTTAATTTCCGCAACTATGAAGAGTAATTTTTTTTATGTTTTAGCAAGAGTGTTTTTTAAAGTTTTTCATATTGATTTGGGTGTTGTAAGAATCCTTTTTTTAACATGATTTAACAATGAATGTCAGCTTGGAACTACTCACTCAGATCCTGGCAGATGTCGGGATTTCCTCTTCTCATGAAGAAGAGATCTTGACAAGGATCAAACATTCAAATACTCCTCCAGAAACAATTGAAGATCCAACATCTGAAGACTCTTATGCATCCGATGACGGAAAATTGATTAAAAAGGAGATCGAGGAAGACGAAGAGGAGTTACAACATGATCTGAGTGAGGAACAACACACCTATAAAACCCTGATCGAATGATGGTTTCAAGCGAGTACTAGGTTAGATACATTTAGTTTTTCTTTTTATTTTCTTAATTCACAATTTCAACAACTAATTTCACACGTTCATACATATTTCCGACTGTCAATTGCGAAATTAAAAGACAACATATTTTTATTACTGTTGCGTGCATGGCTACATTGGTTGTTTGATTATACGTAACTAATGTCTCATTTTTAATTAGCGTAGTGTAGGTAGGATTTTATTTTCAAGTTTTTATTTTTATTTTTGCTAGAATAAGTATGCTCTCCTCCGTGTTTAGTGTGATCGCGAGGATCAGAAAGTAGGATATATTTAACTTTTCCATGAATGAATAAATTAATGTTTTGCAAACATACCTAATCTATTTTATCCTTAATGTGAAAATCATTTATATCCATTTGCTAAAAATAAAATCTTGTTCCAATTTGTTTTACATTTTTTTCAGTTTATTTTTTTTTAGAAATAAATATAAAACTTGCAAATATAAATGTTTCCTATCCATATTGTACTTGCAAACAAGAACATTAGCCGAATATAACAAAAACTGGTTTGTAAGTTTAGGCGGATAAATCCTTTGATATTTTACTTGAAATTGTATCATGCTTTCTGCTACTTCTCTTGTTTTAAACCTTCTTGCAGAGAGGTCTGAAACCTGCAAACATTAGCTCTTACACGTTTGACCTGCTATAAAAGAATAAACATTATTGCAATCTGATATGGAGACATAAGTAAGAAATTTTCCAGAAAGGCCTGGTGAACCTGACTACATGAAGACTGGACTTTGTGGTTTTGGCATAAGCTGTTGGTTTAGCCAGAATAAAAATTGAGTGAAACAAATCACCAATGATGAAATAAGTAAGGTGACGAGAAAAACGATAATCCTAGCAAGAAAGTAGGCTACAAGAGCAAGCGAACTATCAATGGAAACAAGCAATGCAAATGAACCACTAATGAATTAGAGGCAAGCAAAGCAAGATGTAGTAAAATGAATCCCCCACTTAGTGAAGGGACCAACAACAATGATGAGAAACATGGGAGTAGGATGTGCCCACATATTTTGAGAGAATATCTAACACGGGTGACACTTCTTGACCGACTTAACGCAATATTTGATTAATGTAGGCCAAAAGTAACCGACACGTAGAATCTTTTGGGTTGTTGCCAACCTAGACATATGACCACCACATGCTCCAGTGTGGCAGTCGTTCAGAATGAGTTCTTCTTCCTCATGTATAAGGCACCGATGAAGAATGAAATATACACCTCAATGATACAAAGTGTCATTGAGTATGAGATAGTTTCGTGCCTGATGGCGAATTCGTCGATGCTCATCACAGGAGGCAAAAGTAGGGAACTTCAAATTCTGGAAATAGAATAGTATATCTCCATACCATGGGTACGAAGATGTGATTAGAAAAATATCTTCTTTGATAGGCGATTCTTCGGGCGTTTCATCACTAGATTCAACTAGAAGTTCCGAAATAATTTCCGCAAAGACCAACGAATTCTTGGATTTCACGGAAACAAAATCCAAGTCAAATTCCTAGAGGATTACAATCCGTCTTCTAATATTTCCGTCAATGACCCGTCGTGTCAACACATATTTAAAGGGATTCATGATGATATTGACGGTGGTCTTGCAAAGAAGAATGTAATGACGAAACCGCTGGACAGCCTGCACCGCTGCCAAAGAAATCTTCTCAACATAGTAATAGTTGAGTTCCAGCCCAACCAGGCCTCGAATCAGGTAATAAATAACATCCTCCTCGAGCAGATCGTCCTCTTGAACCAATACCATGCCGATGGTCAACTCTGTAGCGACCAAGTACAACAAGAAATATCTGTTATAATCAGGAGGTCAGAGAAGAGGGGCAAACGTAAGGGTGCATTTCAACACTTCAAAAGAGTGTTGAGTGACTTCATCCCAACAGAAGGGGACTCCCTTTTTCAACAAACACATGAAACCTTTAGTGATCTTGGCATAGTTTGTGACAAAAGGCCGAAGAAATTTCTCTTTCCTCTGTAAGCTTTGAAGTTGGGGTATTGTGCACGGGGGAGGAAACTAAACTATCACCTCAACCTTAAGAGAATCGACCATGATCCTTGTTGTCAAAACAATGAAACCTAAGAGACGACCCAACATCATGCATAAACTTCATTTGTTAGGATTCAAGCGAATATGATAGTAGCGACATCGTAGATCATCAAGGTAAGCCTCGACTATATGTCTAAGGTCATGGAAAGCAAAATAAATGGCCCACTGAAAAGTGGCTCTAACGTTCTTTAGGACAAAAGGCATCTTACGATAAGAAAGTGTGCCCCAAGGACAGATAAAAGTTGTTTTATGTTAGTCTTCGGGTTTGATATGAATCTGTTTATATCCTGAAAAACAATCCATGAATGAAAAGACCTCATAGCCTCCGCATTCATCAAAAATCTAATCGATGAATGGGGTGGGAAAATTATCTTTTGGACAGGCCTTGTTCAAGTCAAAGAAGTCCATGCACACACGAATCGTACCCTATTTTTTGTTAACCAGATTGGGGTTTGACACCCATTCCGTCAACTACACAGGGTAGATAAAACCTTCTTTGTGCAGTTTCTCTACTTCAGCCTTAATCGCTACCACTTTCCGAGGATTCACTGGAAGAAGCTTCTGTCGGATCGACTTGGCGTCAGGATAAGTCATTATCTCATGTTCGACAATTCTTGGGTCTATGCCTAGAATTTCCTTGTAAGACCAGAAAAACATGTTGAMAAATTATTTAAACAACTCCGTATAAATTCAAATCTCTTCGAGGGAGAAATATTCTTCGACAAAAAAATTATCCACAACTCTAGGGGTTYTGGAGATATCTATAGGGATCGTTTCAACGATAMTCAACATATTACCGTCGGTGTAAACTGCGTGCATAACCAGAGGATTAATAGGATGAGACCTATCTCCAGTCATAGTCAGCACAAACTCACCTGCCTCTATTCTTCTAAACTTTGAGATAAAATAAGATTTGTGATGGAGATCATCCCAGGTTCTGTCTGGACCAATCAATGCCTCRAGAATAGCCTCATCTGAGGGAAAGACCAATTCTAAAGGATCTGTAGTGGCAAGGGAACCTTGAGCCCAAATAGGCTCGAGAATTGGATCTAACTCCTATGCGAGAGTTGGATCAGGGTCGGCTGAAGCTTGCTGGACAATGATGTATGCAACTTCTGCCGCAGACAAGGGCCTGGCCATGCCATAATTCCCTGTCCCTTCCATCGAAGTTGATGGGGAAGGAAGAGTCAAAGGATCATGAAAGTAAGTCGTGTGGAATGATGACATGTGAAAAATTTCATCCCTAGGTTGGTCAAGGGCAGCCAATATGAGTTTGACATTGTCAGAAGGAGGCAGGTAATTGAAAGTACCCATCAACGATGGGCATAAACCAAACCCTATATTGACGGTGTCGGACCGAGGGTTATCAATCATTGGGACCGTGGATGCCCCTGATGAAGGGTCAGGACTAGAGAAGGACAATTGGTCAATGGTCACGATTTGGCCCTCGTGTGGAAACAACAATAGCCGAAAGACTATGGAAACCACTGCAACATTGCATAGGCCCAACTCCTTCCTAACAAATCGTTGTAGTCGAGAGGCCCATCAAACACTTCAAATTCGATGCACACGGTCTTCCCTCCTAACTGCATGGGGAAAGAAGGAACGATTCCATGTGGTCTGAATGAATGTCCTTTTAATGCCGTAAGAAATGTAGGTGACAGAGACAAAATGAGTTGGCCAATGGCCTTGCAACACGCTAGTGACATCATGCAAGTCGAGGCACCCTCATCAACCACCATGCAAAAGATATTCTGTGTAAAATATTTCATGGTGAAATCCACTACTATCTGAAATGCAACGTGATAAGGTAGAGGAGTTTCCAAGTCGATTGGATAGAGAATGATCACTCCCAGATTACAAGTATCTGCAGATCTCAAGGCAGATAATAGGGACTTTCTTTGTGAAGGGAAGCTCTGGAGGACCTTTAAAGTAGACATAGCGCAAGGGGTTTGTGCCAAATCCTCCACAACGGAGTAATTCTGGGCAACCCTCGCGTTCAGATTATGTGAAGCTTTCTTGAATGCACCTTTGGGGATGTGTGTCATTGTTTTGCCCAACGTCTTCTCAATCTGGAGAGGAACTGATGGGTTTGTGGCTTCTTTACCCTTTTCAACAGATTCTGGCATGCCATAATCCTGAGACCTGGTTTCTATATGAGTGTCACCTTTCAACATGTAAATGTTTGCGATCGAGGTATTACCAGTAGACACAGGGGGTCCCAGACTGCCCCCTTTCGTGTTCAAAGATGCTGAGGATTAAGCCATGTTTTTCCCATGTGGAAATGGGTTCGTCAGCACAATAGGTTGTTGTGGCACCAATAGCTACTGAGCCTCTGCAATTCGAGGGCACATGTGAGTTGGATGATCCTCCGTGCAAAGGTTACACGAATACTTCAACTTTATCTTCTCTGTTTTTCCCCCGCCAACATTGTTATTAACCTTTTTGTCCCCTTTACCCTTCTTGTTCCATTGTTTTTTTTCCCTTCAGGATGTTGTTTGGCCTTCGGGTTCATCGACTGCACACTGTGTATGTTTGACATTTGGGTAAAGGGAACAAACAAACCTAGGGTCTGGCTGGCCACTATCTATTGTATCGAAAATTGTTGCAATTGATTTGACAATAGATCGATGGACTTTCCTTGTGCTGAACCCACTATACCATCGACATATGGTCCAAAATTTTGTTTGGCCTTGTCAAGGATGGACCGTGGCACATTTGGAAAGATCTCATAGAGTGAGTAAATCATTTTGAGTTGTTGCGCTCTCATTATCACCTCCTCCTCCAAAAACACTCCCGAAGTTGCAATGTCCTTGGATACAACTGGTACCAAAGACTTCAAGAACCACTCAAGCAAGAAATCCAGTGGGACCTGTACCTCAATCTAGATTTTTTGATGCTGCCATTCTCAGATGTGATCAGAGATATGATCGACCTTAGTCTGCTCAAAATTGGCTAATAGTTTAGTGCCGACATCGTATCTCACAGGAAGTTGTAAATGATTTAGAAAAACCATTGTCAGGTCGTTAAAGTAAGAATATCTTGAGCGGTCAAGATAAATGTACCATTTCATGACACCTTTGATGAGAGTGCATTGAAACATGTGCAACTGTATAGAGTCATATCGCAGCGAGTTGGACAAGCACCACAAGTGGAAAGTTGTCACGTGAGCACCTGGGTCTTTGCCAGACTTGCCTTCGATTTTTGGAATATCAGAGGGCAACTTAGTCGGCATGGGAGAACAACGCAGATCATGACAAATTGGGTCGTTAAGCAACCTTGACAAGTCTATCAAATGTAGCATTTCCAAAAATGATAGTTTTGGTTCGCTACTATGTACAGGAAAAAGTCGGTCTAGAGTTTGACTGGCACCAGATTGCCAGGAAAAGTTGGGTTGCTAGCCAGGGTTCTGGTTAAAACCATGGCCTTGACCAACATGCGGAAAATTCATTTGCTGGGAAATCATCAGATGAATCCCATAATTGGATGACATTGGTTGGGCGGAGATTGCTCCCTGCGTTGTGTTCCAAGGATTTTGGAGGGGGATGCCCTCAGCCGATGCAACAGGCATAGGTACTGAGCCTTGCCCAAGGTTCCATTGAGCATGGAAGGGGTTTCCCTCGACCAACATCCCTTGTGAGGGAATTGATCCCTTCCAAGGATTCCAAAGTCCTTGTGAGGAGAAAACTCTTGTATTTCCCCCCTGTGTAGGAATAGTACCCTGCACAGGATTATGTTGTCCAAAAATCGAGGTTTCCCCTAGCCGAGACAACACTTGAATAAAATGTTTTATTACCAAATGTTCCAAACAAAGAGAACGACATGCATCCCACCGGCATAGTGTAAGATGAAGGTCCTAAACCACCTGCTCCAAACAAGCTGTAGTTAGATCTCAACCCGATAGGTTGTTGGAAATCATTACCGAGCGAGGGGTATGGAGGAGGTATGTGACCCCCACCGTAAGGGATATCATTATTGGAGACTGAGGTTCCTCCGATAGACCCTTGCAAGGGAGCGCTTAAGCTCCCTTCCCCCAGACCCATGGTCTGTAAGGTGTAGTATGTAAGGAAATATTTTTAATTGAAGTCGGGCATCCCATATGAAAATGGAGGGCTCGTCGCACTTTGCGTAAATGAAGCAGTAGTCGTCGCGGATGACGGTATCAGACCACTGCCTGAGGTAGAGAGGGTCAAGACCATTGTGGTCCTCACCGACGAAGGTGGGTTAGGAGGCAAAATACCCCTTGTAGTAGTAGTCATAGAGGGAGTGTGAGGAATCCCAGACGAAGTAGCAACATTTTATTCCATGGCTTCTTGCAAGACTATCTGATGCTCAACAGGTGTCACCTTAGGAGGGACAACTTGTACTAATATTGGTGCCGAAAAGTCAGTGATTGGAGGGTTGGCTGGCCTGAGAGCTTCCACTCCAAGGTAAGAAACAGTAGGTTCCTTTAGAGTTGAGTAATCCCCTCTTGGAGCAGGCTCGGGCACATTTTCCTATGACCCGGTTGCTTCAAATAACCCTTGTTGGTCAATTCTTCTTCGTAACGGTAGCAGTGGTGTCTCTAATGCAACCGATGGAAAAACCTGAAGCCTTCATGACCAATAGAGATCTTGGTCTTCCATTTTGTGAAAATATCAACGACACAGTAAGGCTTTAACTATCGCTTTAAAACCAAGCACACACTAGAAAAATTCCTATAAGATAAATCAAGAAAAACACTATCCAGTTGGAAGAAGAGTTACGCCAACCAACACTAGAGCAACTTACTGGTGCAATTCCAACTCGAAAACGGAAGCACCCTCTGGGTATACTCTACAAAGTGTGACCCGATGTCTACCCTAGGTATCACAGTATACCCCTACAATGACCTGTGTAAGTCCCTAAAAAATGGGCAACTAAGTTGCCATCTCGTGAACAGTCACCAGGCGGGTACAGTCGATAATCAGGTGGATCACAATGAGAAGGATAACAAGTCCGAAACCTACCGAGGGTATTTACAACAAGTGGGATGGAAGACAATAGAGGATATCAAATGGATTCAAGGTCCACAAAGCTCTGTAAGCAAATGCGAGCGATAATATTTCCACAACAGATCCTCAATATGCGTTCCCCACTACGTTTAGTCTAGATTTGGAGGGGTTATCTCCACTGCCTTTCCTCACATGAGCTCGTGTTTATCCCTTGTGTTAGAGGGGGGTCTGGATAACTTTCACGTCACTGGACTTTAACACTTCCTAGCTCTGACTCCAATGTTTGTTTAATGGCCTTGAAGAGTTTTCTCTCCAACCTAATTTAAGGCCCTAACCCTAAACTAGTTGATTGACCCTACAAACATAAGAGTCTAATTAATTTTAGATTTAGCGTTCGTTTTAATGGCTTGATTAACTTAAAGGATATGGTGGTGAAAATAGTGATGTTATGAGAGACGAAAAGAGGATAAAAAGGTGAACCTTTGAAAGAAAAATTACTTCTAGTCAAAAGTAAAGATTTACAACTAACTCTTTGTAACCAACTTTTTTGTAACTAATTTTTTTCAAGATCTTTAAGAAGAAGACCTAAAAAAAAAGTTCGCTTGAATACAAGCTACTTAAGTTTCAAGACATCGGTAAAGAACTCAAAAAATGAACTCTTTTTCCTATCTAGTAAAATAACTAATTCCAACTACTTTACCAAATTGAAAAGGAAAATCCTTTTTTTTTTTGAAAAATGCTTAAAACAGAAAAAATTGAACTACATATTTTTTTATCTTTTTAAAAGCAAATGAAAGGGGTGAAAAAAAAAAAGACAAGACTGAATCAGATCTTTGGCCTACTTCAGATCCTAGGGAATCACAAAGGAAACCAAACAGGCAGATCAATCACTCAAAGACTCGCTTAAAACCTTTTCAGAAGAAAATACAATAAACTTCTAAAGACAAGTAAACTAAAATATAACTCGAGTTGTGGCTGTAAAAACAAAGACTCTGAACTAAATCAAGAAACCCTGAGAAGCATAAACCTCAATTAGGAAAGAGGTTGACTGCCTCTTTTTAAAAAATCAAAAAATTTGAACCAGGTACACTACTATTGTTTCAACATCTTGTGTATGTACACAGGTTGTATACTTAGCAGAGCGTGTATGTATGCGTGCTGACCCTAAGCAGGGCACACACAAATCTGTATTCTCTCAAAAAAGGAAAGAAACCAAACAAAATTAAAGGGAAGGGAGAGCTGGTATGACACTTGAAGGTGACCAGAATCCCTTAAAAGACTCAGAAGACTCAACAAAAACTCAAAAGGAAGAGAAAATCAACCAGACAACCCAAAAATCCCATAAAACCCTAGAGGCTTCCCCAATATGGTCGCCAATTATGCTAGTGGGAAAACCCCCCCAGTGACTACACTAGGGTTCAAAATGTAGGCAGATCAATTAACCATCTAAAATTCAACTACTTCTCTAACTATCCCAAACATACCCAAAACTCATACAAGAAAAGAAAAGATGAGGAAGGTTGGGTAACTATACCTCTACTCTGCGTCCGGTGATGACCTCCTTGCGCTTAGAAGATTTTTTGACTACACGCCTCCTCCCAGGGTTGCCTTGCATTCAAAGATTGAAAAACAACAAATGCCAAGCATGCTATTCCATATACAAATTAGGGTTAGATGTTAGAATGTCAAAACAAAAACCAATAAAATCATTCAATACACCATGATTTGGGACATGAAAAGTAGTTCGTTTATTAATAACTCAATGATTATACCTTTTACAATCAAAGCCGACTACTGGTCCATGAACCTGGTCTAGGCTCCTCTTCACCAAGCTCCAAGTGCACCTTTGTATGGATTCTCCTCTCAACCTTCTGATCTCTTCTTGAGAAGTGAATTGGTTCTGATGGAGGAAGAAAGGCTAATTGGGGAATGCATAGGCAATTCTCACAAAAAGGGATAAAATAACTTGGGCAAGGAGGGGATGTGAAAAGATAGAGTTTCACTATTCTTATGTCTAGATGTAAAAATGAGACCCCAATACCTCTTTTTATATGGGAAAGTTATGGTTATTTGGTTGGGTGACGGTCTATATGCGGTGTATTATTTGGGAAACTACCCAATAGCCCATAATCTCAACGAATTCCTTGCAAATTTTTATTTTTTACAACTTTTTCAAGTATATGCAGGCTGTAGTGATGCAACATGCATATGTACGAGGGTTGTAGTGGTGCAACAAGTGTATGTACGTGGGAAGTAGTGGAGCAGGGCATGTACATCTTCAAAAAGATGGTTTTTTAGAAGAGCAACTCAGAAGTGCTTTGGAAAAAAATGCAAGTAAGAGGGACAAAATCTAGGTTTGCATGTGTTGATGAATTTAAGGTTATAACACCTATTTTTTAGGAGAGACTATTCCACCTAGAGAATGTTTTCTTCAATTGACACTTCAGTTTGACTAGTTGAGTTGAGTCTAGATGCTCTATTGGTTTTATCACCATGCAACATTGGGATCATCACCATGATAATGCACACTTGCCTTGGGATCATCACCAGACTGGCGCATTACCCTTGATTCCTTAATCTATGCCTCACTACACTATGTTCAGTCAGTTAACTAAAGATTGGTTGACTAGTTAACTCAGCTAGGTAGCAGTTCACTCCCGTAATTGCTTGAGAGACTAGACTAGGTGGCAGTTCACTCCCGTAACTGCTGGTGTGTATCAAGATCACTCTAGACCACCACTATAGTGCATTGGTTCTCCTCCAATGCACATTCATTGAGTTATACAGAGTATATCATGTGTAAATTATTCATTATTCACCATGGTTAATGATAATTCTTCCTTTCTTTCTCTCCTTCTTCTTCTTTCTCAATTTCTCTCTGCAAATGTGTGTAGTATTTTCTATCTAGATCTATTATGTGCAAGTTCAACACATTTACATGGTATCAGAGCTGACAAACTACTAAGAAAAAGCTAGACCAATTTTTTTTGCAGGTACAAAAGATTGAAGACATCAGAAAGATGGATTTCAAAAAAGAATTCATTCTTACACCTTACAACTACTTTGCATGGAAAGAGAAAATAATGATTCATCTCTAAACCATAGGATTGTATAGGTTAACCTTGAATACGAATATATAACCAACATCATCCATAGAAAAATCCAAGAACTTAAATCGGATGGATGAAGCACTTAGAACGATTTGCAGTCTTATTTCTCCCGATCTCCTTTTTCACATATATTATTGTAAGACTCCCAATGAATCCTAGACCACCTTGGAAGGACTCTTTGACAAACATGATGAGATGAAGGGACACACGCTGGAGGTGGAATTTCTCACATTGGATAAAAAAATCTTCGACAATATCCAAGATTTCTTTACAAAATTCAAGGATTTATTGTCGCAACTCAAAGCTTGCAGGGTTGATAAATATAAGGAGGAGAAACAAATGGTTCTCACCTTTCTCTCCAAACTTGGTCCTGAATTCTCTATGTTCGTATCAAAATTCCATTCTATAAGATTCACCTCTAGAGCCACCTGGAATATGCCTTCTCTTGAGGACTTTATCAAATCCTTGACACAAGAGAAAAACAAGCTCATCAACATGGGAAAAATCAAAGGCCCAAAGGTGCATGCACTTACTATGCAAGATGGAATCCATCAATATCATAAATATAAAGATAAAGACAAAAGTAAATATCATGCACATCCGAAGAAAAAAGGGTTCTCAAAACCCTTTACAGATGCCTCCGGATCCAAAGGTGGAAAGGGAAGAAAAGGGAAGAAATGCACGTACTGTGACAAATGATTCCATCTAGAATCTGCATGCATGAAAAAAAAATAGATCTAATGTCTCAAATACTTCAGAAAAACAAACTTGGAGATCACATCCTCGAGGGTGCAAAGAAGAAGAAGCCAGAACATCAAAATCCCAAGAAAGGCAATTCTAGTCATGCCTTGATTGTCATCAACTCTTCTCCCGATGCTTGGATCGTAGATTCATGAGCATCACATCACATGGCTGCCTCAAAATAATTTTATTCTTCATTGGATGCATGAAAAGGTCTTCCTATTTTGATGGGGGACAGCTCTCCAATCGAATTCATCGACAAAGGAAGGATTGAACTCACCAATGGAAGCTTCGAGAATGTGTTGCTTGTTCCCAAATTTTTCGTCAACCTTCTCTCCATGTATCAGATGAAGAATTCTGACACCGGAAAGAAATTCATATTGAAACCAAATTTCATGGACATCTATGACATGCAAACAAATCTAGGGTTGCTACTAGTGAGGTAAATCATTAGTCTAGATTGTGTACATTTTCTGAATTCATTGAACCTGATTTTTCTTTACTACTTACTCATGCTGATGAAAGTAGTAGCATATGGAACAAAAGGTTTGGACATTTGAATTTTAGATACATGCAACAAATTAGCAAACAAATATTGGTTGATGGTCTACCAGACATCCATTTCTCCAAGGGAGTATGTGAGGGATGTGTTCTCGGAAAACACCCTCAAGAGAAATTCGACAAAGGAAAGTCTCAGAGAGATTCCACAACTTTAGATTTGATCCATAGTGACCTCATGGGTCCTTTTCCACATCCATCTATCAGAAAAGCGAGGTTTGTTCTCATTTTTTTTTATGATTTCTAACATTTTACATGGATTTACTTTCTCAGGCAAAAATACGAGGTCTTTCAACACCTAAAAGATTTGAAAGCCTTGGTTGAGACACAGTCTGGAAAGAAAATCAAAGTCCTCCAAACTGGTAATGGGGAAGAGTGTGTCAATCATGAGATCCATAATATTTTCCATGAGGTAGGGATTCAGTTGCAGCACACAGTTCCCTATAATCCGCAACAAAATGGAGTTGTCGAGTGAAAAAATAGATCTCTAAAAAAGATGGCATCTTGCATGTTGCATGCAAAGTCACTACCACAGAGACTATGGGTCGAAGAACTTAATTGTGCAACATACATCCAAAACAAATATCCCAATAGATCTGTCAAGGATAAGACCCCCTATGAGGCTTGGAGCGGTCTCAAAATGTAAGTGACCCACTTTCGTATTTTCAATTCACGTGCATGGGCCCAGATTCCCTATAAAAAGAGGAAAGCACTTGATCCACAAAGAACTGAGTGTATTTTTATTGGATACCTGGACGGTGTGAAGGGATATAGACTTATTGATCTTTCCTCAGACCGGATCATCATTAAGCGAAGTGTCCAATTTGAGGAAAGTGTCTCACATGTATCTCAACAACTGCATGCAGTGTTGGCCCTCGACCAAGTTTTGAGAGAACATTAGTCGTGTTTGACCATTTTTATGACTTCGACAGGATGGTCGAAGATTGAGTGCCCAAGCGAAGCAAAGATCATGGGATCTCTTTTATTTTGAGGGATTTTTGGGATTTTAGGGTTTATGTAACAGGTATGGGATGTCGGCCCATGGGTTTACCCATGTTTAGGTCTTTTTGTAATTGTATAAATAAGTAGCTAAGCGATGTAAGAAGAAAGTATGCTTAGTGAATGACTAGTAGTGATTGGCTATGTGCATAGTACGTTTGGCTTAGTGTAAGAGAATGTAAGTTTCTTGGTGCACAAACATTGTATGTAAGGCTTTGTGCTATTGAGGAGTTGGCTCTGTGCCTTAATCAGATGTTGTGGAAGGTGGATCTAGTGCGCTGTGCATAGATCACTTGTCCAGTGTGAAGCTGAGATCTATGGCTCTATGCACGGCAGCAGATGGCTGTAAAATATTGAGGAAGACTAATAAATAAGAGAAGAAGTTGGTGGATGTATCCCCATAATGGGGTGAACCACGTATATCCTGTGTTGATGTGCTTTGTGCAATATTGTTTATGTTGTTTATGTGTTTATCTACTTAGTGCATTGATCTTTGTATATGTTAGATAGATGTATGGATGCTTAGTGCTCTATTTATGGTAAATGAATGCTAGATATGAGTTAAGTCTATGTGCTAAGCGATTGGAAGTGTGTGATTTACTCATTACTGCGTTGTTATGTATTTAGGGTTTAACCTGCGATGTGAATGGGAGTTAAGAACTAATGCATATTGATTAGCTAAGTTCTCTGTTAAGCATTTTGATCACAGATCTGTGTTCTAGCTAGGTTCTAGACACCCGAGTCCTACAACCCCCCCTGCCTCTACCTCAGGTGAGACTTCATATTCTTCGCAGGTTTTGCCGAAAGGGACGGTAGTTAAAGTTTTGTTGGTGCGTTGTTGAAGCGTTGAAACATGGGTTTTCCCCTATGCCAAAAAATGGTTCTATTGTTGG
>JASDQU010102778.1:200319-224031 GCA_032191745.1 Picea mariana
ATGGGTTCAACAACAATATTTTGGAGTTGTAAAAAGAAGGATACAGTAGAAAATTCTTTAGCAAAGGAAAAATACATTTCAACTTGGGAAGTAGCATGTCAAATTGTTTGGTTACGTAGAATTTTGCAAGATATTGGTGTTATCCAGAAATCACCAAATACTTCATTGATTGATCATCATTCAACAATAAAAATGACCAATAATATATAATTTCATAATAAGACCAAGCATGTCGACATCAAGTATAGAACACTCATCAACAATGGAATTATCAAGACAAAATATTGTCCATTTGAAGATCAAACTTCATATATTTTCACCAAGGCATTAGGAAAAATAAAATTCACCAAGTTTAGATATAAACTTGGCACTTGTAAAAATAAACTTGAGGATTAAAGGGGGGATTGTTAGCCTAATAATCTTAAAGTTTATTTAGATAGGTATTTTTCCTACATTTTTATAGTCATTCACACTATTGTTTGATATTGTTACCTCTTAGGTTTCATTCTTTTGTTTCTTAGGAGTTGTGTAGCTCATCATCATTATTATACTTTGGTGTCTTGCTCCTCATTATATTTGGGGTATTCACTATTTTGTTGGTTATTTATGGTACCTCAAATGATAACAAGTGCTATCAAGGTTGGAAATTCTTGGATCAACACTTTTCCCTTGTGTTTATGCAGCTATAATGTTTTCTAGACAATACATATTAGTATATATCTCTGACAATTTGCACTCTAAGGTTTTCTTATCGTTGTTTTGGAATATTATTTTTAGGTTAATATAATGTTAACTTGATAGGAAGTTGAATATGATGCATACACCTACAACGACAATTGTGACATATGGTAGGTTTGTGGATATTCGAACTATATTTGGGGCAATCATATTTATATTTTATTGAGCTTCTCAATGAGGGCATGTCAACATTTTATCCCTTATTCTTTCCCTCATCTGAGTCATGCCATTGCTCTCGACTATTTTGATGATAAGTCCACACAATGCTTACTTTATGGATGAGAAAATATGACTAGGAGGTTGATATTTTTCACCTCTATTTTTCAAGCAAGGTTGCAAGTAGCACCAAAATTATGCTGTGAAAACCAACCATGATTGTCCACCAAGAAGAGAAGTGAAGCTCCTCAGCCAAAGATATCTAATACTAAAGAAAATAAGAAGCTCAATAAAGCCCCAACAAACTCCATAAAATATGATGAAAATCACAATGTGGAATCTCATACAATATGAGGTGTAACAGTCCTCAATAGATAATGCTTACAATATTGGAACAAATCACATTACTAACATCCACTAATATTCTTGACAAGTGTTTCATTCAATCGATAGTGAGTGTTAGAGGACACTTGAATTAGTTTGGAAATCCTTGACCTTGAATTTATTTAGACTTTGCTTGTTTTGACTTTAGATTATGAAGGACTAATAATAGTAATAAAGTAAAAAAAAAATCTAAAAATGTGTTTGTCCATTATGATATGGTTGAATGTTAAGTAAGGTGTACTTTTATGAGGAGACCAATGTTCAAATCTTATATATACCATGTTTTCCAAAGCATAAATCAATATGTAAAATGTAAATCGTTTCTTAAAAATTAAAAATACTATGTCATCAATATATTGAGTAAACCATTATATGCATTTATTTTATACATGATTTTTATAACTTTCTATTAAAATTGGTAAAAATGTTGTAAATACACGTAATAATCGTAGAAAACTAATTAGACTACAAGTTAAGGTAACTCATTGTATCCCAAAGTGTGTCCATATTACGCGTAATTAATGCCTAATTAAAAACTGACTTCAACTAATTTACTACCTAATTAAAAATTGACTCAAGCTAATTTAGTGAACAACAAATCCCTTTTCATTTAAATAAAAAATCCTTACCTCTACCACACATGATGCCATATTCTAATGTAAACTTCACATATTAAAATCCTTTTGGTTGTCATCCACTAATCAATTTTTGGGATTTTATAAATCCATATATATTATTAAATGAAAAAAATATATTTTTTCTCATAATTGTGAGGTAGCTCAAGATTCTCACTAGTTATTAGTCCCTGTCAAAGTAGGATTATAGTAATGAGTTTGCTATTGATTTCACATTAATTTTCATTGATTTAAATTTTTTTTATGGAAAACCTAATATTCTATATAAGAAATACAATTTTATTTTTTATTTTTTAATCTATAAAATAATTTTTTTTTTTAATTTCATTAGTTGAAAAGTTTATAATTTTATTTTTTATTTTTTAATCTATAAAATAATTTTTTTTTTTTTAAATTTCATTAGTTGAAAAGTTTGAGGTGTTATTGTGACCTTCACATTGTTCAAAAATTTAAATTAATTATACAATTAATATTTCATAAATAACCCCAAATACATAAAATTATTCTACACAATTAATTAAATATAATGAATAATCACAAGCGCATTCAAACTGTAGGACTCCTATAAAAAAGAGGTAATTAACAAAAGTTGAAAATGGAATTTTTCAATGTAACAAGACAGGAAGTAGATGAGACGTCCTCTCAAAATCAGAGTGGAGTCCCTTAACGTACAAGAGATGACAAGCAATAGGCCGATTAAGAGGACGTTCCTCGTGAAATAAGGCCCACAACGTACATCTACAAACGCTGATTGGTTTGGCCATTATTACTGTAATCTGGAAACAGGTTTGTTCTGATAATTTTAGAGTGTTTATATTGTATTTTTCAATGCATAAATATCTTTAAAAATGGTTTTTTAAGATATCTTTTAATTATTTTTTTAAAATTTTAGACAAAATTTATTATTAAAAAATATCATAAAAATGATTAAAAAATAAAAATATAGAATTTTGAATACTAAAAAAATATCATAAAAATAATTAAAAAATAAAAACATAGAAATTTGAATACAATGAGTAATAAAATTTAAATAATAAACTTTATTATGTATATGAGGTTTTAAATCATTATTATTATTATTATTATTATTAGGACTATGTTGTCTTACAACTCTTGTTTATATATTAACTTATTTATTTATTTAA
The DNA here is from genome assembly GCA_032191745.1 of Picea mariana. Lineage (NCBI taxonomy): Eukaryota > Viridiplantae > Streptophyta > Pinopsida > Pinales > Pinaceae > Picea > Picea mariana. The sequence goes on from JASDQU010102778.1 coordinate 203,378, forward strand.
GGTTAGATATGGTGAATAATTATTGAAAATGGATACACGAAAATAATATTCTTTTACGTTTATTTAGCAACATCTTGAAATTTCTTAGACAATTATAAATCCTTCTCTCTTTACACAAATTTGAAATGTTTAGCTTCCCTGACATTAAATGTAATGTTTTTGAGAAAAACTCATAATAACGGGATTCCACTTCATGGCAACCTCTCTAGATAGAGTTTCTTTGAAAAAAAAGGACCGATTCCATTCATTTCATTTCGAGAGATCAAATTCGTTTCATAACAAAATACCAAATATTTTTTTTTGGTTGTAAGATAAATTATTGGATCTATATATTTGAATGGTTAAATCTGTATAATCCGAGTGCCCAAATATTTTTTCATCATGTTGAATCCATTTATGAATTCATAAATACAATTTAAACAACATAAAATTGCATTTCCCCAAATTTAAATCTCAAAATCCATAAAAAAAAAAAAATGTCAAAATATATAATGTTTAGACAACGTGCTTTTGATTGCATACTATATTGTTTTGGGAGAGGTAGATATAGAAAGACACTGAGACAGATATTACCTTGAATGAACGCCAAAAGATTCTTCTTGTCACCACGGGAAGTGGGAAGACGAATCGATCGAATGAGTAGATTCCAAATCCATTAGCATTCCTCCATCACATGGCAGATAACTAAGGAAACACTTGGTTTTTCCATCGAGGGGTATACCTATTTAAAGAGGGAACACTTGGTTGATTGGGGTACTTTTTTAGTGATATTTACTATTTAATGCCAGAGTGATATTCATCTAGCTACGCTGGCTGATAAAGGTGGAGTCGACGGGACCAACCTTTAGAAGATTGAAAATGAAGAGTCGATGAACTACAAGGTTTTTGCAGAGTAGCTAAATGGTAAAGACCATTAGATAGAGAAACTTTGACGAGACTATCACTTTACCACCGACACGAAAAGAGTAGACGCCGACGAAGATTATTGGGCTTCATGACGATTCCATGACAAAATAATAAGTGGACTCGTTGATAAATGGGAATTTTTGACAGAATAGAGGATACTTCCACCCACTTTGTCAGATAAAAACTCGATTGAGTGATGAAATCGACTCTAGCCTTGAGATGGAATCCATTAGTAGTAAGGATTCATCTGTAGATGAAATCAATTTAGCATGGGTAAGAAATTGATTTAACTAGGGATGATTTTAGGGGTTAAATTTTTCTCACTGGCTAATTTTCCATGTTTTTTTCCAAATACATATTTTTCATTATATAACTGATTCGCCCAAATTCTATAGGATAAAATTATTTAACCTTAAAAATTGCCAAAATTTTATACAAACTATATAAAATTCTTAGAAATTTGGATACTTTTACAAAAATATCACCAAACATTTTATAGTTGGCATATGAAGGATTAATAATATTCGCCAAGGTTTCTACATTTTAAAATAAATTTCCATCCTTAAAATCATCCTTGGATTTAACACCAAGGAAATGACATTTCCTTAAGAAAACAATTTTACCTTTGCATGAGATCGATTAACATTCCTTTGATTGAATCAATTTTTATATGAGGAACCATGGGGAATTTTGAGCATCCTCTGTAAACAAATTAGATTAGCATTGGGACGAAATAACTTCATCTCTAAAGAATGGATTTGATAAATATAGTTCATTTGGTGCTCATTTGAGAAATCAAATTAGCATCTCAGGAAATTGATTTTATCATATAGGAAATCATTTTCCATTGGAAGGAATCAACTTACCTTAGTGGATTTCAATTTGCATTCCTTCAAGGAGATAGATTTGGGGATTCAATCATGTTGTGCAAGGAAGATGCAAGAACCGAGTTTCCATTCGGTGCACTCTCTTGGTTTTGCATGTCTGAGTGGGTTTAATATGTGGATATTGCTTTAGCACTCAGGTGAGAACCTAAGAGATAAGCATTCGAGCTATTACAAAATTTGATATCTGGAATGATTGACAAAGAGTTCCTTCGAGCATTGAGAGCATATTTGGAGGTTTCTCATATGGTAGCATTTAGAAAGGAGACAAGATTAAGTTGACAAAAGGAGGTTCAACTTTTAGGCGTGGGGAGAGGGACAATTTGTTCCAAGTTTTGAAGCCAATGCTAGAGCCTCGATTATAGAACAAAGAAGAAGGTAGACATGATGATATGGCATGCTATCACCTGCATTTTATATAGTGATCCCTCTCTAAAATAAGAGAAGGCTTTTCTAAATGCTTGGACACAATCTTGAGAAGAGTCTCAAATGTACACCAATCTATGTCGAGGAAAGTGTCAGGCATAGGAATAAATTAACAAAAGTTCCTTTCATATGGCTTCGACCCTTGATTCAGTGAAGAAGGTCAATAGAAATCTAGTTGGACATGATTTGTAATGTACATCATTCTGAGGTTCTTTAGAACCAATCAAGCCTCCTCCTTGATGCTAGTTTTTCCCATTTGGATGTAACATCTAAATTTCATTGAACACATTTTCATAACACCACTTATTCTTTGAGGACACTTGCGTGCAAGTGATCGGACTAAACATGGTACTTTATGATTATTTGATTTGGTTATTATCTATGCTATAATTGAATATTAAATTTAATATGTTATTAATATTGATGTATAACATTGACAAGAATTATGATGAGGTTTCATGAGTGTGTAGGAACCATGACACGACGAGGATGTTGATGTCATCGACAAAATACCTTGGACTTCGGATTCAGTCGGGGAGTGGACTATTGACTTTGATTATGAGTACTTGATTTTATTATGCATATGTTATGATGATGATTTTAGTTATGGATTTGATGTATAAGAGTTATTAATATTATTTTGTCAGTGGATGCAAGCATGGTGACACTTGTTAATCCGAATCACATATGGAGTAAGGAGGTCATACACACATATCAAATAGATTAGGGAGAGGTGTGACAGTGTCCCTATCACAACCTAATAACACTCCCTTCATGACCTAAATTGAAGGTTAATGGCTACCTTGTTCCTGATAGGTTCACAATGTCATGAGGGCATATTGAGACAATCGCTCATGAGGATTTCTGAGGGGTGCGCAATAAGGAAGATTCATTATTCCTCACTAAGCCCTTAGTCTCACACAAGGTCGACAAGTGGAGTATTGACTCAAAATGTCAGAAAACTTCCAAACTAAGTCAAAATGGCGAGTGACACCCTTGGAGCACATAGGTGAGTTTTGAAGGGCACACCACATGTTAATCTAAAATGCAAATTAAGAAAACGAAACATCATAAATTAAGAAAAACTTTAGAGGATAAAATGAGTACTTAGAATTTGTTAGAGAAGAGAATACAAATTAAATATTAATTTATAAACGAGAAAACATAACAAAAAATCTAAGTCTAGATGTTTTGACTAAATAAAGTTTATAATAATGGGTTTAAAGGAAATTAGATTAATAAAATTATAGACATGTGCACAAGGTGCACATGAATTTAATAAAAAAAAAATTTAAAGTAAAATAAATTAATTCATGAGAGAATGGTTTGCCAACATAGAGCTAGAATCCTAAGTCAAATTGGACTCTAAATCCTAACTAAGAGAAAGTCTTAATCAAACTCACACTGTAATTTAGTTAGGAGACACAATAAAGGAGAAATTGGGGAATTAAGGGACAACTAGAAGAAAATCTGAACTAATTTTGGAGGTGAGGAAAAATTCAAAATTATTTAAATTAAAAGAAATTAAAACATGCGCAACATTAGGGAAGTGTGACATGTGTTGAAAGTGAATCATCTCTAAATTAATTATTAAAAATTATTTAATTATGCACGAATTGAAAAGTGTCAAGACAAATTTTCTTATAAATGAAGGAAGAGAAAGGAGGAAAGCACCCTATTGATGGAGGACTGAAATGTTGTCAATTTTTCGTGTGACTAGTTTACTTGTGTGAGTTGGGCTGGAAGTTTTGCATATGAGGTGGAGTTGGGCTGGAAGTTTTGCATATGAGGTGGAAGCATCTCCTTGCCAGGGAAATCTTGAGCTAAATACTAATCAGAGTTTCTGTGTGTGACCTCTTTACGACTTAGGGGCATAAGAGGGAAGAAGAGTACCTCTATCATTCGGTGGGAGGTACCGAGATTAGCAGGTGAAAGATAAGGACGTCGTGCAAGTTCCAGATTCAAGATCACCCCATATATATTACTCTTTTGGTTACGATATTAAATTGTATAGTTATTGTATTTTGAAATTTTGAAATTTTATGGATGGATCAAATGGTGAAATTGATAAATTATTCATGTGAACTACTTGTATTATTGTAAAAAGGAAAATTTAAGCATGGATCGAATGGTTAAAACTAATTATTTTTATTGTCAGTATGTACTATTTTTACGTGTATGGATCGAACGACTGGAAGACATTTTATTTATGTTGTTATATAGTTTTATTTTTATTTATTGTTGACAGTGTGAATATATTTATCAAGTCTGCAATTGACTTGATTGTTCTCTATCTAAAAATATGTACAAAAATATCTATGATAATTGGCATCTATGTGTGTATTTACTGTTGTATTTCCTAATTTCTATTTTCATGGTTCATGGTAATAAATTTAAGATCTATTCAAGTGTTAAACTTAAATTAATCCCAACACAAAGTGAGATTTAACCATATGGTTGTTTCCTGTTTGAATTTAAATGACATATTGACTATTTAGGTTTGGCCTCTTCCCTAACTTTTATTCTGTTAATGTGTCGCTATAGTGATAAGGTTTTCCTTTTAAAATCCTGACCAAAAGAATAACAAGAAGAATATCCGATCCTCTTCCAGCTTCATTTGTTCCTTCTATCCTCTTGTGTTATTGGTATGACAACTCATCCTGTAAATAAGATTTCTTTCTAATCCACAATGACTCCCCATAACGATTGTTGAAATCTTTAGAGGATCGTTGAAATCTTTAAAGGCTACTTCAGATGATTCTTTAGAGGATCATGAAATCGTTGAGGATGACAAATCTGGAACCAAAACAGGAGGAACCTAAACTGATGACGAGCCAACCCTTCCATTCTTTCTTTCAAAAGCCAAGCAATCGGAAAGATTTCCGCTTTTAATCATAAACTAATTTTTCTGTTTAAGAATGGAAAGGGTACCGTGCTTGTTAAGTCGTTGAAGCTGGATAGATTATTGTGTACATGGTAAGCCCGAGTAATAGCACGATCAAACTGTACAGTTGCGTTAGCTATCCGTGATGGTTACAACGACGTCGGCCAAAAGGTGTAACCTAAACCTTGCATTGTTTTAACATTGAAATAAATTTGGAAACCAAATAAAAGGAGTAATATATTTGAAGACAACCCGCAGGATTCCTGTGGGTAATATCCTTGGCGCTGGCTCGATTAATGATAAAAGTGGACACTTAGTGCATGCCTATCCTCTACAGAAACGTTTACCTCGTTCTTTCCTGTCAAGTTTCTTGGAACTGGAATGAGGGTGAGATCTCTTACAGGCGACCTCGAATTTTTGATAGGATTTTAAACCTATAAGCTTGCAGCAGAGATCTCACGTGTTTCCAAACTTTTTCATTGTGGCGCCCTGTCTTGTGAAAAATGTTGAAGATTATGCTGAGACAACTCCAAATTCAAACTTGAATCTGCAACAAAGCTCCATCTAAAGGAAGCATGGACGCCACACCTGACCAGACGTCACATTCTTTGTAGTAGTAGCCAGGTAAACTAGCACAGCCGTTAACTCGCGGCTGAGAACGTCGAAAAGTATTCGCTGAGTAATTTTTAATGTGATTAGGTAAATGTTAAAAAGTAAACATGTTAACGGATGTCTTGATAAATGCAAGAAAGTTATAAACAATAAATCTGACCCATTGATTTTGGAGGACGACTAAGACGACTAAGAATATGCCAGCATCTTCAATGCATAGCCATCAGATTAGGGTTTAAAGTTAAATAAGGTTAAAAGATCATTAATTGTACCCATTGTCAATAGATGTACCCTACCAAGTTTGCATGAATGCCTGTGTACGATTTCTTAATGTTATCTCTCCTTTACAAAGAGTGATGCTCTCCATCATCCACTATGAGCTCTGTGAACATAGTGTCCTTGGAGATTTATCGATCCATCTACGTTGATTGAGGGAATTTGTTGGCTAGGAGTAGAACTGGAAGATGTATTAAAGGAGTACCAGATATATTTACTGTAGTGGTAGTGACAACAACTAAAATTTATTTGCTTGTCAAAATAACCACTTTTTGTAATTAATGTAATTTCAAACCAGCAGTTAACTTACGTCGACGACATATCTGGTTATTTTCTTTTCCTGTTCTTTTGAACACCTAAGGTTTTTCTTAATCAAAACCTTATTAATGTAACCCTTTAATATTGTTGGTTGAAACTGTAGGGCCTGTGACAGATTTAAATTGTTCCTATATTTTACATATTGCTTCCCTAGTGCCGCATATCATTAATTCTTTGATCATCAGTGCTATATGTTAAAAATTTAAATTATCCTCTTGAATGTGAGGAACTCATGCTCACTTTGTATATCTGGAATACGCCTTCACAAATTCCATAAATTGTTTATGTACATTTTTAGCTTGGACTAACTCTAAGGTTGTCCTTGGTTTTGGATTGCTTTTATATACCTCTTTTATATACAATTGTATTCACTCTCTATATATAAGATTAGGTTCTCATATATACCTAAATACATATTTATATCTTTATACATATATGTATATATAATAAAATCATAACATATGTATTAATTGTATTAATGAATTTAAAAAGGGTAAAGGATTAATGAATGATATCAATGACCTTTATGTAAATGTTGATTTTTAATGATTTATATTAAGGATTTATAAATATTAATAACATTGATTAATAAATAATATAATAATTTTATACTAATGAATTAATGTTAATAATTAATTTAATCATTTATATCAACTATTTATATACATTAATGTCAGGATGTTAATGGTTTTTTTAATATTTAATATTAATGTTTTACTTAAAAAAAATATATTTAAGGATTACATTAATAATAATTATTGAAAAATAAATTACTATTCGAGCTTGAAATAAATCAACTAGTGCCCAAGTTGCACAACCTCAAGTGAGGTAGATAAGGCGATTTTTATATGTAGGCCTTATTGCTACATTAGATAGAATCACCTGATTTAATGTTAGAACATCATTTAGTTCATGACGTATGGAATTTTATTTTTTGTGTAGGTCATATATATATATATAGCTTAAATTAAATATTTGTAATGTTATAAAAAAAAATGAAAGATTTTTGCTATATTGTTGTATTTATGTACTCATTGATGTTTAGTTCACTAGAGGGTTGTTACATATGGTATCAAAGTAGGGTTTCACTTTGTGACACCATACTCTTTACAAATTTCAAAGCATTTGTTTAATTAAAGATATAATTACTAATATAAACTGAAAATTGTTTTATGCAGGTATCGTGGTTAGAGGAAGGAGAATGAGTAGACGTCGGGGTGCAGGAGGAAGAAGTATGCCTCCTCCAAATACACCCACACCTGAGGGATCTACTCCACAGGAAGAAGAGCATACTACCGAGCAGGATCACGTTGCAGTGGGGAGAATTATGGGTATGATGAGGTCTTTTAAAAGGAAGTCAGAGGCACTGATAAATCGCCTTGATCATGATGAGGGAATAGGATCCGCACCCAATGAGGGTTCACAACGCCCTCTTGTAGTTAGTGGTAGTGTTCATAGAGAAATCGAGAAGAAAAAATTTCTCGAGTTCTGGGGTTCCATGAACGGTTTAGTTGCCAAAGATTGGCTAAAGAATATGGCAATGTGTTTTACATTGCACGATTATACCTCCAATATGACGGTTCTCATGGAGGTTTTTCAGTTGAAAGGGAGTGCACTTATTTGGTGGAAGACACTCTTACCACAACTGAATTTGGCCATTGAAGACGTGTCTTGGGAACTGTTTGAGGAACAATTCTAAGAGAGGTATCTATCTGATGAATTCATTGAGCACCAAATTAATGAATTCAACGCTTTACGATAGGCTAGTCGTACAATACCTGAGTATGAGGCTAGATTTATGGAGTTTCTCATATATGCTCCACACCTGAACACTGAAAAGTTAAAGGTGAATAAATTTGTATTTGGTATCAACTACAATATCCGTGCTAAGGTGAGGATTATGATGCCTCAGACTTTGCACGATGCATTACATAAAGCTTTTATTTCTAAGGAGGAATTGAACAATGGAGGCCAGGGTAGAAATACTTCTAGGCAAACATGACAGACTCCACTTAGAGCACCGCAATAACAACCACCAGTTAGTTAGATGTCTGGGCATCGTGATACCCCATAGGACCTATATTTACTACACCTCGCAGATAGGCTACCAATAAGAGGACTCAATATATAGCACCACCGAAACAACAACCACATCATCCTTAGTAGAAAACGTAGTATAGATATGTTCTGTAGAATAGATTAGGGCCTCAAAACCCTAGACCAACAAATGTTTCCTCTAGAACTAGGAGTACCGACCATAAGAATGAATGTTGGACTTGTGGAGAACCCCAATTTCAAAGAGATTGTCCTATCGAGAAGGAAAGAGTTGCTGGATTTGTAGGACAAACAACAATAGGATATCTGGGAAAGGCCCATAGGATTCATGCAACGATGAATAACTGCTAGGCCGAACAATAATCTACAGTGTTAGAGACTTCAAGTATGATAACAGATCAACAGTTTAGTATTTTGATATATCCATGAGCTATTGAGAGTTTTATATCTAGTATTTCACTCAAAATAATTAAGGTGAAGATAGTTGAGAAAGACGAGTTTAGATATGTAGAATTGGCATCGAGAGCCAAGAAAAAAGTTGGAGGAAAGGTTAATGACTGTAAAATTAACTTGGGTGAATTCGTTGCAAGTGTAAAACTTTTTTTCACAACCTTGGGATCCTATAACATTATAATTGGAATGGATTGGTTGGAATCGTACAACACGATACTTAACTGGAAAACGAAAATATTAAGATTAATTGATGATTTAGAACAAAGTAGAGTAATTGTAGGAAGAAACCAAGGAGTATCGCTGAGATTTATTACTTCCCTACAATTGATAAAAATATGCGCAAGGGATGTAAGTTGTATTCCATATTAGATCTTAACGAAAAGGGTGATGTGGAAAGATTAGAAGAATTTCCGGTAGTATTAGAGTTTGCTGATGTTTGTCCCGAGGAATTATCAGGTGTACCACCAAAAAGAGAATTGGAATTTACTATAGATTTAAAACCTAGAACATAACCTATTGTAAGAATCCCTTATCAGATGTCGACACCTGAATTGAAAGAGTTAAAGATGTAATTGAAAGATTTATTATATTTCAGACTTTGTTGGCACACGGGCAGACCCAGGGTTCAACGCTTCAACAACACACCAACAAAACCCTAAATAATGGCCCTTTCAGAAACACCTGCGAAGAAGATGAAGTCTCACCCGAGGTAGAGGCAGGGGTGGTTGCAGGACACCAATGTCTGCAACCTTATACGGGACACATATATGTGATTACAATACTCTAACAAAGAACTTAGTAGATGTCATTCATTAGTACTTAATATTTGTCTACAACGTAGATAAACCCTAATTATAGCACAACGCAGTATTCAACAAGATTTAACACATTTAAGCACTTAGCATAAAGAAACAGATCAGATCTGGCATTCATTCGCATTACTGAGCACTAAGCTATTATATCAGATGCTTATAACATTCATAAAGATATCAACACTAAGCATAAATGACATCAAAGGCACAAAGCAATAATCAAAATGCACAAAACAACCATAACACAGGATATACATGGTTCACCCCCAACCTGGGGCTACGTCCACCAACTCTTCATCTTCTTTATTATCTTCTGTCATCATCTACATGCACAGATCCATAAGGTCCTACTCTGCATAGGACGAGAGATCTGTGTGCACCTCGCCAGATCCTCCTTCCCTGAGCTAGGTTATAGTACAAATCCTTTACACAATCTCGTACAGTCACTTTCACTTAGCCTTGCAAGTTTCACACACTATGTACAAAGCATGTACAACTATCACTTGCACTTAGCACATCATCACACAGATGCCTACATTTTTTCTCCTCTTACATCGCCTAAACATCTATTTATACATTACAAAATGGGCCTAAATATGGGTAAACCCATGGGCCAACATCCCCATACCCGTTACATAAGACCAAAACCCAAAAATCCCTAAAAAGGGGCTAAGATTCCACGATCTCTACTTCGACTTGCGCTCCGCCTTCAACAGCCTGTCGAAGTCCCAAAATAGGTCAAAATTGACCAAGGATCTCCAAAACTTGGTCAAGGGCCAACAGACCCCCAACACTCACCTGTGACTCATCTCGAGTCACTCTGATCTGGGTAGCTCTTCTTCAAAATCCTCGAGCCTAGCTCGAGCTGCGTTGACCTGCTGCTTTGCCAGGGCCTCCTACTCGGTGAACTCCTAAAGAAATGCCTCGTTCACAGGTCCCTCTAAGCACTGTTTGAATGAAGTGACTACTTGTTCCAGCTCTACTCCTGATCCTTCAATCTCCTCCAATAGTTGGCAAGTTGCATCCTGGATTGGCTGGAGCCTCTGAGTCACTTCCATGACTTTGTTCTATATGGTATGGACCTGTTGTTGAGAAGTGCGCTGTTCCTAAGATCTTTTCATTCTTTCAACTGATGATGAGAGATTCAGTTGCGCCTGTACTGTTGCTGCTTGCTGCTTGGCCTCCTGGAGTTGTGACTCCAATGTCTTTAGTTTGAGATCCTCAGTGAGTCGGTCATAAGTCTATGCATTGCGATCACTTAGTTGTTTACATTCCATGGAGAAGGCCTTGATTCTCTCAACCATGCTCCGAGCAGTTGCTTCTCTTTGATCTCGCACTTCCTGCAGAGTACTTGGTACTGATTGTAGCTCTAGATATGCTATTCTCTGTTGAAGCTGTTGGATGGCTTCAACAAGTTGTGCTACTTGATGCTCCACTCGATCTTCCTCCTTTTTCTCTAAGCCCATCATAGAGCGAAGTGCTCTGCTGACTGCTTCTTTTACTCCAATCTACTCCACGAACAACTGTTCTTTCTCTTGCTGGATCTGCACCTTTTCCTCTTCAAACTTTGCTTGGAGGGAAGCCTTCTCTTGCTGTGAAACCCTGCGTTGCTCTATTACTTCCTCTTGTGATTACTTCAGGGCCACTGTGGCCTTCTCTGTTTCTTCCTATGCACGACGAAGGTGGTCTTGAGTCACATCGGCTAGTCTGTGGAGTTGGGTAGGCTCATCTCCCAAATCTGTTTCTTCTGATGGAGGGGGTGCAATGGAAACTGCATGGTTGGAGTGAAGGGCTTGCTGTACCCCTCGCAGTTCTGCTTCAATTTTCTCATACATGGTCTCTTGATTAGCTTCATTTCTCTGCAAAATATCTTTCGAGGTGTCCGATACAACTGCGATGATGAATTCGAAGTCATCGAGCGTGAGCATAGTATACAACTTGGTATTACTATCTTTTGACTTCTTTTGCGATGTGGGTTTCATGGGAGAAACCTTTCTTTTGTGAGATGGCTCTACGTCATCAGGGGGATTATGTGGCGGTGTTAGTTCTCCTTGCTTCTATTGATCTTCTTGTCAATTGTTCTCTTCTTTATCTACTTCATCATCACCTTCTCCTCTAGGTGAGTCTGAAGCATTTTCTTCTGATGCATTGCTCAGCTGTTGGAATTCTTCTGTATTCTTTCTTCTGCTAGTTCCAGGTGTATCATGCCCTTCACGAGTGATCACCGAGCTTCTGATTAGTTCAGGATCAGACAGTTTTGCGGGATCAATAGGGATAAGGAGCTCTATAGGCCACTCCTTAGTTATTTCTTCTAAGTTCTCTTATGTGAGTTTTTAATAACTCTGTAGTACTTATTTGGGTTCATCTTCACATGTAGTGATGTAGATAAAATGTCTGTCTGCATGGAACTTCACAAATGGCCTGAACATGTGCAGGGTGTTCGACTTTATATGAGGGAAAACCTCAATAGCCCTCTTTAATTGCAGGTAGTAGGCGTGGAACACCGTGTTTGATTGCCATTGTTTTCCCATATCGATTTAATACCATAGCGAAGTGAACTTCATGGCTAAGGGTTCATATGGCTCTAGTTCCGGGAATGTTGCACCTTCCGGCATCTCCCAAGATATGAACACGATGAGGATCAACAACCAACTAAAATGGAACTCATAGACCTGATCCCGAGTTTCACGATAGTCTTGGTCTAACTGGTTCACTAAGTACTTTTCCCAGTTCATTTGTAGCCCCTCCATGCATTTCCCTGTGAGGTAAAAAACAAACCCTGTGACCTGCGTGGGTCTGTTCTTTCGGACTAGCTTACCAACAATCAACTGGCAAGCAAGGTGCACTGCACCATTTTGGATGGAGGCTACCTTGTAGCCTTGGTTCTCCTTCTCTACATCGCCGTATGTATCTTTAATATTATGTGCCAGGGTGCGGTCTATAGCCTTCTCTGGGTAGAAGTCTTGTGGATCTGGTCCCTGCATGATCAATCCAGTGATCCGATGGATCAGTGCCAGATCGACCATGATGTGTCTGTCTAGCCATAAATAACCACCATGGAAGTTCGACAGAGCTTAATGCATATGTTAACCTCCTGGTGCCTTCCAAAATGGGGTATTTTCATTACGTTCAGGATGGTGGATTGCGTGAGGTCCATAGTTCATCGTTGGGGTATTATCCTCGACTTCTTCCCCTTTGTCCTAGTCAAATACCTGTGAGGAGAAAGCATGTTGAAGTTCTTGCGATCTCCTAGGTTAAAGTCTTTGATCTTTAGTGTCATGATCTTATCCGCTTGAGGCTTGCCTGTGCGTATCCCCTTCGGGAGGTACGCAGTGACCAAGGCATAGTCAAAGTCCCTGGGGACACTGTCACGATTCACCACGCTGGCCAGAGGTGGGATGTAGTCGGGCAGGATGGAAGGGATTACCTTCACGTTTTCCAAGTCATATAGATGTTTTGTTCTTTTCTTATCTGCAGCTCGGGATGGTCTAGATCCGCGAGCAGTCGAAGGGGAGGCTTGCACTCCTCACTTCGATGAGGCTTGAACTCTTATGGACATCACTCTCTCTGCCATTAGATCGATTCAAATTTCCTCTACTGACTTTTCCACAGCGTTGAGCTTGTCTGACATGCACACTCGAGATTGAATATCTGAGGCTGATGAACAATTTCTCAATGCAATAGAATGGATGGAAAGGTTTCGATAAACACAACACAGTAACAACGAGTTCTCTTGTGGGCCCGGATACAATTCACGAAAGTGTGCTCCACGCAAAAATCAATGAGATAAGTAGACAATGATGTAATGGATCCTTCCAATGGACAAGAATCCTTCATTAATGCAGTTTTTTCCATTATGGTGCGGTCCCAATGGTCTGATGGTGAGGTTTCTGATCATAACTATTGTTCTAACCATTCCAGAACATCAATCTAATGGTTATAATGCCTCCAACGGTCATATCGCTCTGCCATGGAGAAGTGTCGATCTGAGTTGCTCTGATATTCCATCAAAGTCCGAATTCTAAAGACCTTACTTTTGCGAAGTCTTCTCTGGACCTTCCTATAATTTCTCCAACTTTTCCTTCTTCTTGCTGAGCTTTCTAGCATTCTTCCCTGTGATTTGTGTTATTGGATTCCTCTTCCCATTATGATTCTTATCTCCTCTTGGAATAGTAACTTCGCGTCGTTGATGGTCTTTTGTAGGGTCCAAGGCCAATACTTCTTCTCTGTCTGGGGTAGACACTCTACTCTCTTGTACAGGCAGGTGTTTCAGGTCTGCTTGTGTTATTTCAACTTCGACAACCATATTTTTGGTTCTCTGTAGCTTCGAATGGTTTTCTTATTCTGCCAGTAAGTGTGCTATTCTCTTAGCCATGAAATCCCTTAGTTCTTGCTTTTTCTATTCTAGAGTCTCCTCTTCTTGTTTTCTTTGGATATGATCTTTCTCAATCTAGGTTTTTCCTAGTAACATAGAAAATGGGGCGTTGTTCTCAATAAATTTAACAACCTCAAATTCTTCTTCAGTCAAAGTTCCATGAGCACTCATAAATGTCTGGGTAATTATTCCACATAGGGTTATCAACTTTCCTCTAAATAATCATATTCATCCCAATGAAGGAATCATAGCAGGCTTTCCTAAAATTTTCCATGTACTTTTTGTCATGACATTCACCTGTGTTTCCTCGTCCAGAACACAGTTTATGTCGAAGTCTCCTATTCTTTCTTCTATGCATTCTTTGTCTTTTAAGATCTCTGATAGATTTATGTCTCTATGATCATTTAGGGTTTCTTTTATTTCTGATAATACAATATCTGATCCTTTCTGGGGTTCTGCCATAGTCTTAATTTTTGAGTCTTTCTCATGTTTATCTTGTTCCATATTCATTCTTTCAAGTTTATCAATCATTCTAGAGAAATCTAGAACTTCATAGTCCATATCTTTACAACAGAGACAACTAGGCCGTCTATTAGGGCAATCCTTAGCAAGATGGCCTGGTCTTATACAACTGTAACAAAGGGTTAATCCTCTCTTTCTCTTAAATGATCCCCAACCTTTCTTGTACTATGCACTAGGATCATAGTAACTAACCTGCAAAAAATTCTTCCTAGGATCCTACATCCATTTGTTAGTCCAAACATTCTTTCTATGCATAGGAATAACATATCTTTCATTATTTCTATTAGATCTACTCATATCAAATCTTCTTTCTTCTAATTGTGCCCTAGTTTTCAGACTAGGACATAATTTATCAAACATAACTAGATCCATACTTTCGAAACAAAAATTTCCACTTATCTTACCTTTATCAAAGCACAAAGCTTTCATATCTTACCTCTTTAATAAAAAAAATTCATTGATCTTACCTCTATCAAAGCACAAAGCTTTCAGATCTTACCTTTTTTCTTCAGATCTGCCTCCGCGGAACTTCGTAAATCAAGTAAAACACTATGCACTAAAGCAACAGATCTATGCACAAAGCTTTATTTCTTTTCCTCAGTTCCCAGCAACCACAGTTTCAAGTCCCGACAACAGAACCATTTGTTGGCACAAGGGTAGACCAAGAGTTCAACGCTTCAACAATGCACCAACAAAACCCTAACTACCGGCCCTTTCGGTAATACCTGTGAAGGAGATGAAGTCTCACCCGACGTAGAGGCAGGGGTGGTTGCAGGACTCCAGTGTCTGAAACCTTAGCAGGGACATAGATATGCGATTAAAATACTCTAACAAAGCACTTAGAAGATGTCATTCATTAATACTTAATCTTTTTCTACAACACAGATAAACCCTAATTACAACGCAATGCAAGATTGAACAAGATTTAACACATTTAAGCACTTAGCATAAAGAAATAGATTAGATCTAGCATTCATTCGCATTATTGAGCACTAGGCTATTATATCATATACTTATAACATTCATAAAGATAACAAAACTAAGCATAAATCACATCAAAGGCACAAAGCAATAATCAAAATGCACAAAACAGCCATAACACAGGATATACGTGGTTCACCCCTAGCCTGGGACTACGTCCACCAACTCTTCGTCTTCTTTATTATCTTCTTTCAATCATCTACATGCACAGAGCCATAAGGTCCTACTCCGCATAGGACAGGATATATGCATGCACCTCGCCAGATCCTCCTTCCCCGAGCTAGGTTATAACAAAAAGCCTTTACACAATCTCTTACAGTCACTTGCACTTAGCCTTGCAAGTTTCACATAGCATTCACAAAGCATGTACAACTATCACTTGCACTTAGCACATCATCACACAGATGCCTATCTTTTTTCTCCTCTTAAATCTCCTATACATCTATTTATACATTAAAAAATGGGCCTAAACATGGGTAAGCCCATGGGCCAACATCCCCATACCCGTTACATAACCCCAAAACCCAAAAAGCCCTAAAAAGGGGCCGAGATTCCGCGATCTCTGCTTTGACTTGCGCTTCGCCTTCGATAGTCTGTCGAAGTCCAAAATAGGTCAAACTTGACCAAGGATCTCCAAAACTTGTTCAAGGGCCAACAAAATTATACATTCAAGTGTATCACCATGGGGTGCACCAGTAATTTTTGTAAGAAAGAAGTATGGATCGCAGAGGCTTTGCATTGACTATTTTCATTTAAACAAAGCCACAATCAAGAATCAATATCTGCTATCAAGAATTGATGACTTATTTGATCAGATGAAGGGGACGCCAGTGTTTTCAAAGATTTATTTGAGGTCGGTATATCATCAATTGTTAATCAAAGAGGAAGACATCCCTAAAATTGTGTTTAAGACAAGATTTGGACATTATGAATTTATTGTATTACTGTTTGGATTGACAAGGCCCTGGGTGTATTCATGAGTTTAATGAATGAGGTGTTCCGCGAATACATGGACAAGTTCATACGGGTATTTATTGACGATATATTAATATACTCTTGGAAAAAAGAGGAACACGACGAACATCTGAGATTAGTTTTATAGTATTTAAGAGAAAACAAGTTGTATGGAAAGTTGTCAAAATATTATTTTTATTAGACGAAGATTCACTATTTGGAACACATTATCTTTGGAGAAGGTATCACTGTGGATCCAACAAAGGTAGAAGCTATTATGGAATGGCCAAAACCAACGAACGTGCAATAAGTACATAGTTTTATGGGATTAGCATGTTACTATAGACACTTCGTCGAAGGATTTTCAAAAATAGGAAATATAATTACATAATTGCAAAAGCAGAATAAGAAATTTGTATGGTCAGATAAATGTGTTGAAGCATTTTAGAATCTTAAGGAATTATTAACAAAAAAACTGATATTAAAAGTTCTGAATATGGACAAGGAATTCTTAGTATTCACTTATGTATCCAAGGAAGGATTGGGTGGAGTATTAATGTAAGAAGGTCGAGTAATCACATATATTTCAAGGAAACTAAGAAGGAATGAAGAGAATTATTCAACACAGTATTTGGAATTATTAACGATTGTTTATGCCTTACAAGTCTGGAGGCACTACCTTATTGTACATAAATTCAAATTTGAAAACTTATAATAGTGGATTGAAACACATTTTTACACAAAGTGACTTGAACGCACGACAAAGACGTTGGTCAGAAAATTTAAGTGAGTATGATTTTAAAATCATGTACATTAAAGGAACAATTAACGGAGTAGAGAATGCATTGAGTCAGAGACCACACATTTTCTCAGTAATACCACTAAAAAGGAACCTTCGGGAAAATATTTTAGCATTACATATGGATGATGACTGGTACAAGGAAGTAAAAGACAATATCGAAAAAGATACCATGATGATACCTGGATATGAGGGTTATTTTTTGGATAGCGACGAACTATTAAGATATAATGGAAAAATTTATGTACCACCAAATGAAAAAATGAGAAATTTAATTTTGAACGAAGCTCATCAAGCAGTGTATATGGCTCATCTAGGAGTCACAAAAATGAAGGCAAATCTCAAACCATTATTCTTTTGGAAGGGAATGAAAACTGATATAGTTAACTATGTGGCGAGATGTCTTGAATGCTAGCAAGTGAAGGCTGAAAATAGACATCTAGAGAGACTATTACAACCACATGTGATTCCTGAATCCAAATGGAAAGTTATATCGATGGATTTTATTGTTGGATTTTGATTGACAACAAGGAGACACGATTCTATTTTTTTAGTTGTCGAGACTTTGATGAAGAGTGCGCATTTTATTACAATTTGTATGACATGTTGAGCACTTGACATAGCTAGAATATTTGTTAATGAAATTATAATATTGCATGGTGTACCAAGGAAGATAATATATGGTCGAGGATCGATATTCACTAGACATTTTTGGACTAGTTTCCAAGAGGCTTTGGGCACGCGATTAAATTTTAGTAAAACATATCACCTTGAAACCGATGAAAAAATATAAAGAATGAATCAAATTATAGAAGATATGATTCAAATGTATGTGATGGATCAACATAAATGATGGGGAGAATTTTTACCACTGGTATAATTTGTGTATAATAAAAATTACCAGAGTTCGATAAAGATGGAACCTTTCGTGTTTATATACGAATGATCGTGTAGAACACCTTTGAGTTGGGATCAACTAGAATATAGGGTCTTGGTGGGACCAGAAGTGATTCAGGAAATGGAAGATCAGATGAGAACCATAAAGAAAAGAATTATGGAAGCACAAGATCGACAAAAGAGTTATGAAGATGCACATCGTATTGAACGTAGTTATGAGGTTGGTGATAAAGTGTTTTTGCGGGTGAAGTCGAATAAGAGTTCGATTAAGTTTTGAAAATTCACTAAGCTCTCTCCAAGGTTTTTTGGACCTTTCAAGGTTGTAAAAAAGAAATAACCCGTAGCTTACCGACTAGCCTTACCTACTTCTTTGAGGCATATGCACGATGTGTTTCATGTTTCAGTTTTACGTCATTATATTTCGGATCCGTCACATGTTATTAATTTGAGTTCATTGCAGGTATCAGATGAAGGTGCTTTCATAGCGGAGCCAATCCACATACTGGACCATCGGACTCGACAACTACGACGTCGATTGGTCAATCAGGTCAAGGTTCAATGGGACAATTATAGTCCACATTCTGACACTTGGGAGGACACACATGAGATGTGTCAATAGTTTCCTTATTTATTTTGAGAGATTGATATATGCATTGATAGAAACTATATATCTATTGATTTCATTATTTGACTATACAAACTTCGGGACAAATTTTCAAAAAAGAGGGGGTGTATGTAACATCCATATTTCACTTACCACATGTTCATAACACCGATTATTCTTCGAGGACACTCGCGTGCAAGTGATCCCAAGAATACAAATTAAATATTAATTTGTAAAATGGAAAACATAACCAACAATATAGGTCTAGATGTTTTGACTAAATAAAGTTTATAATAATGGGTTTAAAGGAAATTAGTCTAAATAAACACTAGAAAAGAGATAAAAAAATTCTAGACATGTGCACAAGGTGTGCATGAATTTAATAAAATAAAACTTTAAAGTAAAATAAATTAATTCATAAGAGAATGGGTTGTCAATGTAGAGTTAGAATCCTAAGTCAAACTAGACTCTAAATCCTAACTAAGAGAAGAGTCATAATCAAAATCCAACTGTAATTTAGTTAGGAGACACAATAAAGGAGAAATAGGGGAATTAAGGGACAACTAGGAGAAAATCTAGGAACTAATTGTGGAGGTGAGGAAAAATTCAAAATTATTTAAATCAAAAGAAATTAAAACATGTGCAACTTGAGGGAAGTGTGAGATGTGTTGAGAGTGAATCATGTCTAAATTAATTATTAAAAACTATTTAATTATGCATGAATTGACAAGTTTCAAGACAAATTTTTTTATAAAAAGAAGAAAGAGGAAGGAGGAAAGAACCCTATTGTTGGGTGACTGAAATGATGTCAATTTTTCATGTTACTAGTTTACTTGTGTGAGTTGGGCTGAAAGTTTTTCATAAGAGGCTGAAACCTCTCCTTGCGAGCACAAACTTGCGCTAGATACTAATATGAGTTTTTGTGGGTGACCCCTTTGCGGCTCGAGGGGCTAAGAAGTAAGAAGAGCACCTCTAGTGTTGGTTGAGAGGTACCGGTGAAGTCATTGATTAGCAGATGAAAGAGAAGGGAATCGCACAAGTAGTTCTGTATTGAAGATCACCCCATATATATTATTCTTCTAGTTACGGTTCTCAATTGTATAGTTATTGTATTTTGAAATTTTAAAATATATTATTGTATTTTGAAATTTTAAAATTTTCTGCATGGAGTGAATGGTGAAATTGATAAATTATTCATGTAAACTACTTGTATTATTTAAAAAAATAAAATTTAAGCATGGATCGAATGGTTTAAACTAATTATTGTTATTGTAACTATGTATTGTTTTTATGTGTATGGATCGAATGGCTGAAAGAAGACATTTTATTTCTGTTGTTATATAGTTTTATTTTTATTTATTGTTGACGGTGTGAATATATGTATCAAGTCCGAAATTGACTCAATTTCTCTCTGTCTAAAAATATGTACAGGAATATCTATGATAATTGGCATCTCTGTGTGTATTTACTGTTGTATTTCCTAATTTTCATTTTCATAGTTCATGGTAATAACTTTAAGATCTATTCAAGCGTTAAACTTAAATTGATCCCAACACAAAGCTGGGATTTAACCATATGGTTGTTTCCTGTTTGAATTTAACTACTATTATTGAATATTTAGGTTTGGCCCCTTCCCTAACTTTTATTCTGTTAATGTGTCGGTATAGTGATAGGGTTTTCCTTTTGAAATCCTGACCAATATTTTTTTGTTCTTATGAATTCCAAAGGTTTTTCTTAATCAAAACCTTATTAACGTAACCCTTTAAAATTGTTGGCAGAAATTGTAGGGCCTGTGACAGATTTAAATTCTTCCTATATTTTACATATTGATTCCCGAGTGTCGCATATCATTAATGCTTTGATCATTAGTGCTCTATGTTAAAAATTTAAATTCTC
>JASDQU010102778.1:335057-361091 GCA_032191745.1 Picea mariana
ATTTTTGTAACACCCAAGTATGACTGGAGCATTTAGCATATGATTTTATTGAGTGTTCTTAAAAATCATAAATTGAAATCTTAGATCCTTTCACCCTTTTTCAAACGGATTTGGGTGAATTGAGTGAGCAAAGTATGATATGCTATTGGAGGAACATACATGGTTAAAAAAATAGCTTCTAAATCATCAAAGGTGGAGATTGAATTTGTTGGAAGCGACATATACCACTCATAGTCTTTTCCTATCAATGTTTGAAGAAATAATTGAACCATTACATCGTCATATTCCACCAAATGAATCTCGCATATGCTCAATTTTTTTTCCATATGTTTCTTTGGATCAACCGATCCATCTCCTGGAAATGTTGGCAACACTCCATATGGGAGGGTTGGAAATTGATGTTGTTCACTATGAATATTTAGGGGGGTATTTCTAACCCTCCTCCATGGAATTCTTTGCCTTTTCCTTTCTTCATGATTCTTGAGAGAGTTTTCATTTGTTTCTTATCTATTAGCCATGATTAGATCTTTTTCTTTTTCAGTGGTGGAACTTTCTCTGATTTCTTGAAGTTGTTTACTTTTAATCCTTGTTATTGGTCCTTTGTACAATTATAGCTTCAATTTCTATCATGTCTTATCTACCTTCTTGCAATTTATCTTTCCTCCTCACAAGTGAAATTTTCCCAAGATATTTCAAGCTCTCCACGACTTCAGGTTGTCATTAACACCAAATCATATAATTGATGAAAACAACTTTTCTAATTCTCTAATCCAACTTGCAACTGATGGAATATCCAAAATACTGAGAGGGGGGGGGTGTGAATCAATATTGCCTACTTTTTCTTTTTAACTTCATCCATATTAAGCACAGATATTAATTATTCAATTAAGCAATATATGATGAACAACAAACTCTTATGAACACAGGCTTTTATAGTGGAACCCAATAGGGAAAACCATCAACACTTCTCTATTAAATGCAAAATTCCTTTTCTTACAAGTTACATAGAAGGAAGATATTCTTCCTTTTTGATCAACACCAACTGATCAGGATGCACCCACACCCTTGTTCACCAACTACAACTGGTAGGAGGCTACGACCCCCTGTTTAGTAAGCTACAACTGACAAGGAAGCACCAACTCCCCTGTAGGCTCCAACATGCCCTTGCACCACACAACCACCCTTAATTTTACAATGTAATTCAATCTCTTCTGCTCTTCATTGAATTTAAGTCAAGCATCCATTACACAAGTCCTATTAGATTTGAACTTTCAACTTCGACTTGTTTTCCCTTGCTCCACCCTTCCTCCCTTTATGCAGGTTATAACACGTATAACACTTCTCCTGTATTGTTTACTTGCAAGGTCTTCTGGTTATCTGCAGACGAACTTCATCTCTTGCTCTCTGGATTCTGTCATTTAATCTTTAATGACTCCACTGCAGTCCAATAAAGGTCTTCTATAACAAGTACTGGATTGCATAACTGCTGCTCTATCTTCTTCTGTTCTTGATCTTCAATAAGACATTGATAGACACCTTAGAATGAACATTTCTTCATCTTGGACTCCGCTTCTGTTTTTTATCTTCTAATCTGAACCACAGAGTCACTTTCTTCTCACCACTCTTTCTCATTTATATATTCTTTAAAACGGCGTGAGTGTGAAACACCGTGTCCCTTTGTTTGGATCATCATGCCTCTTCATTTAACTTAACCATTATCACTGTTTATTATTCTTACCGTGAAGGTTTTTTCATAAATTGATCACAGTCATGGATCAATTTCATCCTTTTAACTTGATCTCGAATCTCTACTATTATCGTAGAAATCGAATTCTGTGGAGGCGCTTCCTTCAAACCATTACATGTGACTGAGCGTTACAGAACCACGGGCTTACCAATTACAACGACGTATTGTATTTTCATTTAAATATCTTATATCATATGACCAA
This sequence comes from Picea mariana, assembly GCA_032191745.1. Lineage (NCBI taxonomy): Eukaryota > Viridiplantae > Streptophyta > Pinopsida > Pinales > Pinaceae > Picea > Picea mariana. The sequence goes on from JASDQU010102778.1 coordinate 337,007, forward strand.
CGACGTACAAGACATTAGGCCAAACGAGCGCTTGAGCACTTATCAATTTCAACGGTCATGATTTAATCTTCTGATGAGATGAACGACTGACGAAACTTCGCTCTTCGAAACTTTGGGTTTTAAACTTTTCAAACCTTCGAATCAGATCGGACAATTTATTTCACGGAAACAAATCAATGGTCAGATTTTATCCTTACACTCATCCTTTCATCGTTTAATCCGACGGCTAGGACTTAATCAAGCATCGTGATGGATTGCCACCATTTACTCTGTGACTTCGTCTATTTTACGTACGCTATCCTTCCACTGTGTTTTTATCAATGGTTGAGAATGCAACCGAAGTATTCTATAGATCAAACGACCCATGTCCACTTCGGGATTTCGACATTCGAGACTTCAGAGGTTTCGAATAAATGTCGCTCCATTTTCCTCCGGACTGATCACCTGCTGTGGTAAGTCATAATATGATGGAGACCGCTTGCTGTTGGTTAACATTTCCGCTTACACTATCCTTCCACTGTAGTAGATCGACGGATGAGAATACTCCCAAAGTTTTTCTTTAGATCAAACGAACCATATCTACTTCGAGATTTCGTCCTTCAGGACTTTGGAGCTTTTGTCATTTGCTAATGGTGAAACTCTTGAAGTAAAACTCTCGAAGTGATGTAACTTGCTTATGTCACTTGATGACAAGTCACGAGCCGAGTAGCTTCCACGTGTCACTCAGATTCATGATTTGCACATACCTAAAATATTGATTTCAAATTGACACTTGTAATTCTCTAACTGTGCCACGTGTCCTTGCTGACGTGGTCTTTCGATGTAGATATCCCGATGTGACACATATTCATCTCCTTGATCTAATGGTCAGAATAATATCAGAAGGGTATCTCAGATCGACGACTGAGAGTGACTTCGAAACTTCGTCCTTCGGGACTTCGAGACTTTTGACATTTATTGGTGGTGAAACTCTCGAAATAATTCTCCTAGAGTGACGTAACTTATTGACGTCACGTGTTGACATGGCATGAGCCAATTTCCTGTTGAAACATGTCATCATCTAATTATGCCATGTGTACTTGCTGACTTGGTCTTCGGACGTGGTCTTCAATGTGTCCTTGCTAAGGTGATCTGCTGACCAAAAACCCTGATCCAATGGTCATCGTATATCCTCCAAATCCGATGGTTCTTATTCATTTCGGATTTTGGGACTTTGGGTATTTCAACTTTTCAAGTTGCCAATTCTTCCGAAGTGATATTCCCTGAACAATAACCTCCTCGCCACTTTTAACCCGAACTTAATGTTGTTCGTTGATCATGTTTTTAGATCAATGGCTTGATCTTTCTATGATGCAGTTTTTCCCTTGTTTAACTCCAATGGTCCTTGTTCTAGATTATCCTGTCCTTCCACTTTAGAATGATCCGACGGCTTTCGGAAGTTCGCATAGTTGTGATCTTAGATCTTTTACCTCGCTTATCCTATCCTTCCACTTGATTTGATCTAACAGTCGATGTGAACTCTTCGAAGCAAATTAACGGTCGACGATGATTGTGAAACCACAACTTGCGAGTGCTTTAACTTGACACCCAAACTCCGCAATTTGAAGTTGTGCGTTGTTGGTGAGTCAACCACAATCGTCGATCTTTGAAGCTGTAAGATCTGATGGTCCTGACTAATTACGAGATTGGAAATAACTAATACTTATTACGATATCCACAATCTATCCCTGTCGTTGATCTGGCGATTGCGCATCCGACGGTCACTACTTAATCTGACTTAATCTGATTGTTTGTTGGATCAACCATAGTTGTAGATGTTTGAGTTTATGAGATCCGACGATCTAGACCGATTTTGGGATTGTAACTAGCGAGTAGTTTAATTCTTCTTTCGCTCTTCGCAATTCATCCCTGCCGTTGATCTGGCGATTACGCATCAACGGTCTTGATTTGATTTGAGTTTCAATGCACCATCTCTTCTGAGATTTAATCTTCATTCATTAACTCTCCTAAGCTTTAATCTTTGCATATCGTCCAATTGTTTGACATCAGTCATTATATACTGTTGACTAGTCCTCCAACGATTCTTCTGAAATTCATTGCGCCATCTCTTCTGAGATTTGATATTAACTTATCATCACATCAATGATATCAACTGTTGACATCAATGACACTATGTCCAACAGTTTCCCCCTTTGTCTTTGATGGAAAAACACCAACTTCATACATAGTCTCCCCCTATGATGATGCTTCTCTCCTCTGAAGTTACTCTCCCCCTTTGACATCAATGGCAAAGGGTTTCTCCTCCTATGATCTATCTGTCTATATGCTACTGATCAATATCTGAATTTTGGTAATTCCCCCTGCAATTATGCTCTACCTGCCAGAACTGAATATATCCCTCTATCGGTCTGCTCTCTTTACCTCTGACAATTCTTCCTTTGTTTCTAAATAGGGTAGCTGTTCTTGACAAGGTCTCCCCTCTTGTTATCTCTACAGGCTGTCATGTATATCATTTTGTACATCATAATGCTGCTGCTGTAGATACTGCTGTCCTACTGGAACACTGCGCAGTTGTACCTCATATTTTTCAAACAACCCTTGGATCTGTCCATTGATTCTGATCGATCTCTAGCCATGATATCAATTGTTTTTATATCATCCACCTTGACATTTGCACTCTCAACAATCTTATGTAACCTAAGTTTGTAGCATTTGCATACTTTCTTGGTAGAAGCATATCCAGAAAAGATACCTTCATCAGATATAACATCAAAGTTTCTGAGATTCTTATCAAGCCTTTTGGTGTAACACGTACTTCCAAAGACCTTTAAGTATTTTACCGAAGGAGCTCTTCTAAACCAGGGTTCTTAAGGAGTTTTATTACTATTAATACCGAGTCAACTTCTATTCAATATGTATACTTATATGGTTACAAATTCCCTCTAATATCCATCAGATAATTTTGCTTCATTCAACATAGTCTTTGCAGATTTCTGGACATAGATCTCTCCTTTTTTTTTTTTGAGAGAGAGAGAGAGTTTGAGTGTACCATTAAAATAGGATTAAAATATTTCTGAGATAATTATTACTCAATTCTTCTTGTCGTTCTACTATTGGAGATTCATTATCAACACCATTATTATGTGCACCAGAAGATTCCTTATCCTTGTCTTGAGAATATTCCTTATTAGAAGTTTCACCCACAAAACTCCTATTATGAACTTCATCAATTTCAGGAGCAATATATTCATCATCTTTCTTGTTTGGTACTTTAGATTTTCTTTTCCATGTATTATTTACTCTTCTTGTCATATTGTGTGAAGCATTTCTTATTGAATGTCTTTTTGAGTTCCAACAATCATGAGTTGTGTGGCCATATCTGTTAGCGACAATTCTTGTCTTCGACATCGGGATATCCAGGTCTGCAGGTTGCATGAGGAGCGCCCAAGCGCAGTGCACAGAAAAAGTCCTTTTCGGACTTAAAATCAAGCGAGCGGGCAGGTTTATAGTGTCAACGGTCTGGATCCATCCCTATGAGCAGATCAGCGGTTGGCGGGAAATCACGGATAAGGAAGTTGCGCCGAAGTTAACACAATGGATCGCACCCATAGTGTGCAGGGGAGAATAGCAGCCGTCCATCCAGAGGACGCGTGGCGCTTGATCATGTCATGTCGGCATTCGAGGATTCGAGGGGTAAGAGCTCCTCGTTATTTTACATCTGGAAACCCCGAACCCCGAAATGCCGATAAGCGCCCTTCAAAGCCGAGCCCATGGTCCTAGCACCCGGTCATGTCAAGCGAGCCTGATAACGGAGGCATCCCTCTTCTAACATCAAATGTCATCTTGACCGTTCATCTGAAGGACACGCGATGCAGATCTGAGTCACAGGTGGGGCCTTTCAGGATTTTCATAGTGAAAACGCCGAAGTCATCTCAGCTGCCCATCCATCAATGAAACTCGGGTGCATTAGACTTAAAGGGGGTATGGGTCTGGGTGGCCAGGATCTGCGTGCTCAGATCTATAGTCAGGAGCGGATTCCAAAGGCCCCCCACCATTCTACCTTTAAGCGGAGGGGGGGGGGGTCCGAAATTGGGCGCGCAGCTCTCTAGCGGCCAGGATCGAGATGCCTAAATCAACGACTGAGGCTTCATTCCAGACCCTCCTTGCCTTTCTGCCTTTAATTGGGGGGGGGGTCCGGAATTGATGTGTTATTATTGTAGGGCCCCTTGCTTGATGTGTCACCTTTGGTATCGTCCTCCCCGCTGCCACCTGTTCTCCACCTACCGCCTCCCTCTTCCCCTATCATCTATCCAACTTCCCTCTCATTCCTAGTCACCTCCTCCTGTACTCCCGCACTCCATGCTCCTTCCTCCTCTGTCCTATTCAGACCGTGTGGCATTCCTCAGCTGATGTCACAGCTCCCATTTCTTCTTCATCACCTCCACAGTGTTCATGCCTTTAACCCCCGTCACACCCTCATCCACATCAGCAAGAGGGGTCCCTCACAGCAGTCCAGCGAAATAGCGTCCAAAGAAGGACAGTTCGGCTAATCCAGGTGGCACCATTAGGAGACCTCCACGTCCCGGAAGGCAGAGTTGACCGAGGCCGTCCCCGATCTAAAAAGCAGTTATTGCGGCAGTTGCTGGTGGTTGAATATCAACTCCGCCATAAAAGGAAGGTCCGACAAAAGACTAATTCACATCGACTCACCTGCAGAAGGACAATCCGAAATCTGATGGCGTCTGCATAGGCGCACGATCATCCTGAGTCTGCATGGGCAGGCTGTCAGAAGCCATGCAGACACAATTCTTTAATGCAACGTCTTGTTTTTGCTGCTGTGGTGTTTTTTTTTGAGTATATGAAGGCGTTTTCGCCATTTTGGTAAGGTATCGATGGTAGAGCAGAGCTCCCGATTGTAAAGTTTTAGCACAGACTCTAGTTCTCTGGTTATGCATTTGTATATGAGATTTCTTGCTTTATGACAGACAATATTTCTTACTTCGTCTAATTTTCGTCTCATGCTAAGAGAGTTCGTGAATGAATGATTCGTGCGGATCATTGCAATTATGTCATGATAAAGGATTTATTTATGCATTATTGTATTCTCTGGTTTTCTGTGTTTGAGTGCAAGAAGATCTTGTGTTTGGATGCCTTCTTCTACAGTCTGCTAGAAACCTGATGTTGACAACAGACCTTTGCATCTCTCTGATATAAGTCTTCCCCCTACTCACCCTTACTACACCTCACTGTCTGAAGTTCATGCAAGACCTCACCTGCCCATGCATTCTTGGCCTAGTTTCAGAGTTCAAACGATATCGTCCGAGTTTACTTCCATTCGATCACTCCTTTTTATACCCATTACAAACTATCGTGACATAAAACTGATGGGCGTCATGCTCTGCTCCTGCAAGCAATCCAGGAGTGACTTCCGTCGCTAACATTTCTGGCGCCGTTGCTGGGGACGAAGTTGAAAATTTTCCCCGGGATTGAACGACATTGAACCTCTGATTCCGAAGGTGCATCATGTATCAGAGCCTTTAGAGATTGCTACTGTGCACCTGGCGACTCCATTGTGACGACTCCGCTGAAGAGAACCTACTCTATTAATTGTGGCTTTCAGAGGCAGACACACGTGGTCTCATCCACAACTGCCTCTAGCTACACCTAAAACTGATCCAGAGGTGGTTCTCAGAAAAGGAAAGGCCTCCAAAGAAGAAGCTACCACCGTCGAACCAGGTAATCTGCCATCTCCTTCTGTAAGAAATCCATTCTCTCCTCCTCAGTTTCTTATTAGAACTGCTTCAGGGGTTTCCCGTTTCCTGAATTTTGGGAGTGTTCCTGCTGAGTTTTCCCCTCCTGGTCTAGGACTGGAGGGACAAATCCTTGTCACTCCCCTCTCCTTTGAGGCTGTACCTTGGCGTAGGCCCAGGACTGCAGAAAATTTCCCCACTCCTATCTTTACTGCTCCGCCTCTTGTTACCGTTACTACTCCTGTGCAAAGAGGAGCACCTGCTGACTTGAGCTCGCTAGCCTTCTCCTTAAATCCCCTCTTGTTTCCCACTTCGCTTCGGGACTCATTCCCAGTAGCCCCTTCACGAACTCCTTCTCCTCCGAGTTCTCCTCCACCTAATATCCCTATGGCAGGAGAAAATCCCCCCATGACCAGAATTGAGGTTATAATAGCTGCTAGGTATGTTCCTCTTGTCTTACCTTAGCCTCTCAATGACCTCCTAGCAGATGGATACCTTAAGTAGCTGCCCAAGTTTACAGGTGAGGGGGACATAACTGCAGAGGAACACCTAGACGCCTTTTACAGTTTCGCAGATGATAATGTTATCATGCATGCAGATGTATGGATGAGGATTTTTGTCCATAGTCTCCAAGGAGAGGCTAGAAAATGGTTTAAGGCCCTGCCCCCTAGATCTATTGATGGGATCGAAGCTTTGGATAACGCCTTTTTGAGATAGTGGGGAGATAAAAAAGACTTCATGTATTACATGACAAAGTTTGGGTCTTTGAGGAGAAAAGAAGGAGAGTCTGTCTCTGACTTCTCTAAGAGATTTAATAAAATGTACAATAGAATCCCTGCTGAGATAAAACCCTCCGAAGCCTTTGCAAAGATCACTTATGCTAGTGCTTTTGATCCTGATTTCTGCCTATTACTAAGGGAGAGAAGAGCCACTACTCTGGCCCACATGCAGGATGCAGTCGTGGAGGTAGAATCTAACATATTGGCTGTTGACCAACTTAGAAACACTGCTGATAAGAACATGCCTAGGAAAAGGCCTGAAGCCTCCTCATCCAGTCCCTCTCCCCTGCCCCTTCAGACAGATGAGACAACTAGAGTACTAAAATCACTTTCTACCAGGATGGAAAGATGGGAGTTAGAAGGGAAGCCCATGTACAGAAATCCCCATAATGTTGATGGTAGAGGTTTCAGGAGACCTAATAACAATGGACCACAGGCTTTCCCAAAGGAACCAAAGGGGAAAGACAAGGAAGATCAAAGGATGCAAACCCCTCTCCAAAATAACCTGGTTACTCATGAGGAAGGGGAGGAGATAGACGAATTCGACCCTAAAATTCATTGTGTTGAAGAAGCTCCTCCTTTTCCCCATTTGACTCAGGCTGCATATGAAGAAGCCCTGATGAGCATTCAAATTCATGAGTTAGGTAAAGAAGAAAAGGCCGGCCACACTGCTAACAGATACAATCTTAGGTCAAGAAAGAAAGAAGGAGACTTTGACAGCCAAGACCAGCCCCTCATAGCAGAAAAGCCTACTAAGTCTGCAACAACCACTACTAAAGAAAAGAAAGCTCAGAATGCTTCCCTGGCGGTCAAAGAACCTGTCGCTGAGGTAAGGGAAGCTCCTAAGCCTATTTCCTCCTTTAATTTGAGCATGAAATTCAAAAGATCAGGATTCCCGTCCCCATCTCTAAGCTAGTTAAAAATGAAGACTTTAAAAGGTCCCTCTCTAAGCTGCTACAATTTGAGTCCCCCCAGCCTCCCTCTGACTCAGTGAACCTTAAAGATGAGAAGCCAACCATCATCCTGGGTCCCATGGTAGAAGACAGAGATGATTCATCCCCTCCCTTCTACACTTCCCTGAACATACATGATAAAGTGTTGCATAATTGCCTCATGGATTTAGGAGCTTCCCATAACCTTATGCCCAAGATAGTCATGGAAGAACTGGGACTAGAAGTGACAAAGGCCTATCATGATTTGTAATCTTTTGATTCGAGGAGGGTGCAATGTCTCGGAGTCATCAACGACCTGGTGGTTTCTTTGTTTCAGCTGCCCATGAAGAGTGTGGTCATGGACATTGTGGTAGCTGATGTTCCCCCCAAGTTTGGCATGCTGTTGTCAAGATCTTGGATTAAGAGACTTGGAGGAACGTTACATATGGATCTCACATATGCCACCATTCCAGTTTTTGGAGGGGAACACAGGAGGTTGTACAGAGAAGCCCAGCTGGCCTATATTGTCAGTGATGAAGCAAACCCCACTAATCACCCCATCTTTGCACTTGACACTGATTTAGGGTCTAGTTTGTTGCAGATCACTAAAACTCCTGAGGTCCCTTTACAGATCAGGAAGCAGCCTATTCTTAATCAGGAGATACCTCCTCCAACCACCTCTGTCTGAAATATGTTCTTTGACGGAGCTTCCTCTAGGATAGGCGCAGGGGCTGGAGTGATTTTCATATCGCCCTATCAAGAGACCATATCTCTGTCATACAAGCTGGAATTTGAAACCACCAACAATATAGCAGAATATGAATCTCTTGTGTTGGGAATGAGGGCTGCAAAGGAAATGGGAATAAAAGAGATGGATGTGTTTGGAGATGCGGAATTGATCATCCAACAGGTCAAGAATGTTTATCAAGCCAATCATCCTCGGCTTAGAAGCTACATAAATGAGGTATGGGACTTAATTGATAATTTCTTCTCTGCTTTCAACATCGTTTTTGTCCCAAGGGAAGAGAATACCTCGGTCGACTCCTTAGCAGTCTCAGCCAGTTTGTTCAGGATCCCTCTGCCACCAAAGATTAATGGTGAGGTCGAGGTAAGATACAGGCCATCCATCCCGGACAACATAAAGCATTGGAAGGTATTCGAGGATGATCTTGAAATCGAAAAATTTCTGCAGTCCGTCGATGAGTTTTCTGCATTGCACATAGATCAGGATCCTGATCCCGAAGGTGAGCCTCCCTCTGAGGTATTCTTAAATAAAATTGTTAATCACCAGATCATTCAACTACCTAGCAATCACATTCTGAGGGGACTAGTCCCTTTAGAAAGACTATTCGACAAAAATGATGTGGCAGTAAAGGGTGGTGTTTCAAACGAAGATGCTGACACCGCTAAATGCAACATTGGCACACAGGAGGAGCCTAAGTTTGTCAAATTGTCAAGCAGCCTGACCAATGAACAGATGGTGGAATATATTGAGTTATTAAAGGAATTCGTTGATGTGTTTGCATGGGCCTATGAAGACCTTAAGACTTATGACACATCTGTCATTGAGCATAAGATCCCACTGAAAGAAGAGGCTAAGCCATTCGAGCAGAAGTTGAGACAGATAAATCCCATGTTGCTACCAATTATGGAGAAAGAAGTGAAGAAATTGCTAGATGCCCAAATCATTGTCCCCTTGAGATATTCCGAATGGGTGGCCAATTTGGTCCCAGTAAGGAAGAAAAGTGGAGAAATCAGACTTTGTGTTGATTTCAGGAACCTGAACAGGAGCTCAAGGAAAGATAATTATCCCCTGGCCAACATGGAACACATATTGCATAAGGTCACCGGTGCATCTAGAATATCCATGATTGATGGTTTTTTCTGGTTATAACCAGATATCAGTCATGCCTGAGGACAGGGAAAAAACGACCTTCACCACTCCTTGGGGCACATTCATGTATGCCAAAATGCCTTTCGGATTGATGAACGCGGGAGCAACATTCCAGTGAGCTATGGATATAGCCTTCATCGGGGAAAAAGACCAATTTGTGGTAATCTATCTAGATGACATCACGGTCTTCTCTAGGTCAGACAAGGAGCACTGCTGCCACTTGAGGAAAGTTTTCCTGAAATGCCGGAGGTTTGGCCTATCCCTAAACCCCAAAAAATATTTGTTTGCTATGAAGGAGGGGAAGTTATTAGGCCATATAGTATCAACAGAGGGAGTAAGAATTGATCCTAGCAGGGTAGAGGCGATTCAAACCCTGTCACTTCCTATATCTAAGAAGGAAGTTCAGGCCTTTCTGGGAAAGATCAATTTCTTGAGGAGATTCGTCTCAAATTTTGCTGAGTTGGTGAAACATATCACAGTCATGCTGAGGAAAGGAAATGAAGTAAAATGGACTGCTAAACCCAGGGAATCTTTTATCCAAATAAAAAGGGCATTGACGAAGGCACCTGTGCTGATCAGTCCTGACTATTCCAAAGAGTTCCTAATTTTCTCTTTTGCTTCTTTTGATACAGTGGCGGCGGTCTTGTTGCAGAAAAATAAGGAAGGGCGAGAGCAACCCATTTCCTTCTTCAGTAGGGCATTAAGAGATGCAAAGATCAGGTATGAAATCGTGGAGAAACAGGCCTATGCCTTAGTGAAAGCTCTCAAAGCTTTCAGAGTCTATTTCCTACACTCAAGGGTAACCACATACGTTCCTTTGACTTCTATGAAGGACATCCTTATACAACCTGATATAGATGGGAGAAGAGGTAGATGGATCACTAGAATCCTGGAATTTGACTTGGAGATAAAGCCCACCAAGTTGGTTAAGGGGAAAGGTTTGGCCAGGCTACTGGCTGAATCCAATTATGAAGCCCTGGGCGTTAGTTTCATCAATACCCACTCACGAATTCAACAAGTTGAGTTGTCCAGTCAACGCTCTCAGGAAGGCGTATTGTTGGTAGAGTGTGCTTGGTATCGTGACATCTTGTGCTTTCTGCGGGAGTTGAAGCCCCCGGATGGAATGTGTAAAAGTAAGGCAAGAGCTTTAAATCTCAAGGCAGTCAGATATTGCCTCATTGGGCAAGTCTTATACTGGAGAGACCCCCTAGGAGTGCTGCTAAGATGTCTGAACCCACTAGAAGCCCAGAAGGTCATTTTTGATTTCCACAAAGGCCTTTGTGGGGGGCATCATTTTTGGAATACCACAGCTCACAAAATCCTCAGGGCTGGGTATTACTGGCCCACTTTATTCGTTGATGTCAGCAGAGAAATCAGGGCCTGCATCAAGTGCCAAAAGTTCTCAGGGAAACAACAGCTTAGGCCACTACCACTGAAGCCTGTGATAGCTTCAACACCCTTTCAACAGTGGGGGCTAGACTTTATCGGGGAGATTCATCCTCCCTCAAGTGGCCAGCACAGATGGATCCTGACTGCAACAGATTATTTCACCAAATGGATAGAAGCTGTCCCTACCAGAAGTACATCCCACAAAGTAATTATCAGCTTCCTGGAGGATATCATAGTCAGATTTGGCTATCCCAGCAGGATTGTAACTGATAATGCTGCTTCTTTCAAATCTGAGCCTCTCATTAAGTTTTGTGAGCAGTTCCAAATCTCGCTAATTCACTCCACCCCCTACTATTCCCAGGGCAATGGTTTAGCCGAATCCTCCAACAAGGGCCCGATAAGGATCATCAAAATACTATTGGAGGACAACAAAAGGGCCTGGGAGTCGAAGTTGAAATTTGCTTTATGGGCTGATCGAGTGACAACGAAGAAATCCCTGGGCACCTCACCTTTTCAGCTGGTTTACGGAGCAGAGGTGGTTTTTCCCACTCAGCTTGCCTTACCTGTGGTGAAGTTCTTTCAAGATTATGAGGGAGAGACAGATCATATGATCAGAAGGATTCATCAGATATTAGAAGTACAACAGATCAGGGAACAGGTGAGGGACACCGCTCATAGTCATCAGAAAAGGGTCAAACAGGCTTTTGACAGGAAGGTCAGGAAGGTCAGGAAGAAGGAATTCGAGATCGGAGATTTGGTACTTAAGTGGGATGCACCCAGACAGGATAAGGGCAAACATAGCAAGTTTGAGGCCCTCTAGATTGGCCCCTTCAAAATCTCTAAGGTCTTCTTAAACAACACATACCAGTTGCACGATCTGGAGGGTGAAGAGGTTTTCAACAGCCCAGTGAATGGGCATTTTCTGAAGAAATGTTTTGTTTGAGCCTTAGATGGCTCCTTTGTTTGTAAATATTGTTCATTAGTTCTTTGTTCATTTTCTGTTTGTATATTTTCGGCTTAGTAAATGACTCCATAGCCCAATAGCAAGGCACTAAAACTGCAGAATGAGTTCTTAGAGCATCACAGGGACGACTCTATCCCCCATGGAGCCTATATGTTAGCGACAATTCTTGTCTTCGGCATCGGGATATCTAGGTCTGCAGGTTGCACGAGGAGCGCCCAAGCGCAGTGCACAAAAAAAGTCCTTTTCGAACTTAAAATCAAGTGAGCGGGCAGGGTTATAGTGTCAATGGTCTGGATCCATCCCTATGAGCAGATCAATGGTTGGCAGGAAATCGCGGATAAGGAAGTTGCACTGAAGTTAAGACAATGGATTGTGCCCATAATGTTTAGGGGAGAATAGCAGCCATCCATCCAAAGGACGCGTGGCGGACGATCATGTCATGTTGGCAGTCGGGGATTCGAGGGGTAAGAGCTCCTCGTTATTTTACATATGGAAACCCTGAACCCTGAAATGTCAATAAGCGCCCTTCAAAGCCGAGCCCATGGTCCTAGCACCCGGTCACGTCAAGCGAGCCTGATAATGGAGGCAACCCTCTTCTAACATCAAATGTCATCTCGACCGTTCATCTGAAGGACACGCAGCGCAGATCTGAGTCACAGGTGGGGCCTTTCGGGATTTTCATAGTGAAAACGTCGAAGTCATCTTAGCCGCCCATCCATCAATGAAACTCGGGCACATTAGACTTAAAGGGGGTATGGGTCTGGGCATACAGGATCTGCGCGCTCAGATCTACGGTCAGGAACGGATTCCAGAGGCCCCCTGCCATTCTACCTTTAAGTGGAGGGGGGGGGGTCTGGAATTGGGCGCGCAGCTCTCTAGCGGCCAGGATCGAGATGCCTAAATCAAGGGCTGAGGCTTCATTTCGGACCCCCCTTGCCTTTCTGCCTTTAACTGGGGGGGGGGGGTCCGGAATTGATGTGTTATTATTGTAGGGCCCCTCTCTTGACGTGTCACCTTTGGTATCGTTCTCCCCGCTGCCACCTGTTCTCCACCTACTGCCTCCCTCTTCCCCTGTCATCTATCCAACTTCCCTCTCATTCCTATTCACCTCCTCCTGTACTCCCGCACTCCATGCTCCTTCCTCCTCTGTCCTATTCAGACCGCGTGGCATTCCTCAGTTGATGTCACAGCTCCCATATCTTCTTCATCGCCTCCATAGTGTTCATGCCTTTAACCCTAGTCACACCTTCGTCCACATCAGCCATAGGGGTCCCTCGCAGCAATCCAGTGAAATAGCGTCCAAAGAAGGACAATTCAGCTAATCCAGGTGGCACCATTAGGAGACCTCCATGTCCCAGAAGGTAGAGTTGACCGAGGCCGTCCCCGATCCCAAAAGAAGTTATTGTGGCAGTTGCTGGTGGTTTAATATCAACTCCACCATAAAAGGAAGGTCCGACAAAAGACTAATTCACGTCGACTCACCTGTAGAAGGACAATCCGAAATCTGATGGCGTCTTTCATAGGCGCACGATCATCCTGAGTCTGCATGGGCAGGCTGTCAGAAGCCATGCAGACGCAATTCTTTAATGCAGCGTCTTGTTTTTGCTGCTGTGGTGTTTTTTTTTGAATATATGAAGGCGTTTTCGCCATTTTGGTAAGGTATCGATGGTAGAGCAGAGCTCCCGATTGTAAAGTTTTAGCACATACTCTAGTTCTCTGGTTATGCATCTGTATATGAGATTTCTTGCTTTATGACAGACAATCTTTCTTACTTCGTCTAATTTTCGTCTCATGCTAAGAGAGTTCGTGAACGAATGATTCGTGCGGATCATTGCAATTATGTCATGATAAAGGATTTATTTATGCATTATTGTATTCTCTGGTTTTCTGTGTTTGAGTGCAAGAAGATCTTGTGTTTGGATGCCTTCTTCTACAGTCTGCTGGAAACCTAATGTTGACAACAGACCTTTGCATCTCTCTGATATAAGTCTTCCCCCTACTCACCCTTACTACACCTCACTGTCTGAAGTTCATGCAAGACCTCACCTGCCCATGCATTCTTGGCCTAGTTTCAGAGTTCAAACGATATCGTCCGAGTTTACTTCCATTTGATCACTCCTTTTTATACCCATTACAAACTATCATGACATAAAACTGATGGGCGTCGGGCTCTGCTCCTGCAAGCAATCCAAGAGTGACTTCCGTCGCTAACAATATCCATCACAACTATAACATCTCATAGTGTAACAATGTGTAGCAATATGTCCAACAAGATTGCAGTTCCAACATCTTATATTGTTGTTGAACCTACCAATTTGTTTTCTTCCGTGATGCCTACAATCCAAGGCTTTATGACCATATTTATTACAAGAAAAACAATAACCATTGAAAACACTCTCATACTTCCTTTGGTTCATCCATGAAGGTGTCTCTCTTCTAAACTTACTTTGAGGTGTATGAGTAGCTTCAAGATGTCTTCCCTGATCTGATCTTCTAAATATTGTAATGTTTCTTTCATTCTTTGAACACGAAGGACCTGCGTCATTCGTACTTTCCATTTTTATAAACGAAAAACTTGCATCAGACCTGTCTTCACCCTTTACAAATGAAGGACTTGCATTAGGTTTCTTAGAATTACTAATTTCTTCCTTGTTGTAACCAATACCGGATTTGTCATTTGGTGATCTCTGACCATCCAAGATCTCATCTAATATCATAGAGTTATTCAAGAACTTGACTTGGGCGTTTGACTTCTCAGCCTTCTTTCTAAGATTCACAAATTCTGCTTCCCGCTTATGACATGATTCTTCCCTTTTGTTCAGCTGGTTCCTCACTACCTCCTCTCTTCTTTTGGTTTCTTCAAGTTGGGTCTTCATATTGACATTGCTTTCTCTCAGTTCCTTTAGTTTTGCAAGGATTCTACTAAGTTCATCATCTTCCTTGTTTTCTTCTTTTACCTGACTGATTTTATTCTTTAATTTCTCAATCTCCTCTTCTTTTTCTTCTAGCTGAATATTTTGCTCAGATATGATTTTTTCATTGTCTTTGGGCATTTCCTTTATTTCCAAGGAATGATTTTGACTCTTTTCAAGAATTTTTTAGTATAGTCATGAAGAAAACTATAGTCTGAATAATCATGGTCATAGTGGCATTCATAAAGACTCCAATCAACTTTCTGTTTGACCTTAGATAGTTCTTCTTCTACTTCTTTCATGGGATAAATGATAACAGAACATTCTTCTATTGCATCTAAATATTCTTCTTTACCTGCAGGGAAGATTTTATTATCAACGTTATTGCAATTGGAAGATTGTGGAGAGTCTTTACCTTTATTGATGGCTACGTCTTCCTCTTCATCCTTGATAGGAATGTCTTCCGTGTCTTCTCTTTTTATTTGATACATCTTCATGGGAGGATGAGCAGATTCTTTGGAGGTATCATCACAACAAATGTCATATTCAACATCAATCTGAGTAATAGGACATGAACCTTTAACTATGCGTACTTTTTCATATTCAAAGCCAAATTTGTTTGAAGGATTTTTTTGTAGACTGAGAACTTTATCAAGGGCTTCATTCCCTTTCTTGAATTTTTCAACAGTCTTAAGTTGATCCTTTAGTTGTTTACACCTTTGTTTATGTTTTCTCGGATCATTCAAAGAACACTCAAGCTCAACTTCAAGATTGACTTCTGCTTCAATGTCTGAGTATTCTTCAAAAGAATCCTCATCACTAGAATTGTTGTAGACTGAACTTCGTTCTGATTGAAATTTTTCATTAGACTTTTTTCTGAGTAGAGGTCTTTCATCTTGTCCCAAAGTTCCTTTGCAGAATTACATTCACCTATATTCTCTTTGAAATCATCAGGTAATACATCAAGGATTGTATTCATTTCCATTGAGTTGCTTTTCTTGGCTTTCTTTTGCACTGGAGTCCTTACTCTGCTTGGTGGGAAGTAATCAGTGATTACTAAATTCCATACATCATGTCCAATGCCTTCAGATGACTTTCCATTCTTGTACTCCAAAATATGTATTCTTCTTTTCCAGGTATTGGAGTTCCATTCTCAGTGTAAATATGTTGTCCATCCATGCGTGCTTAATTTGATCTTCCTTTCATTTTGTTAGACTATTCTTAAAGGAACCTCGCTCTGATACCAATTGATGGAATATCCAACAATACTGAGAGGGGGGGGTGTGAATCAATATTGACTACTTTTTCTTTTTAACTTCATCCATATTAATTATTCAATTAAGCAATATATGGTGAACAACAAACTCTTATGAACACATGATTTTATCGTGGAACCCAACAAGGAAAACCACCAACACTTCTCTATTAACTGCAAAATTCCTTTGCTTAAAAGTTACATAGAAGGAAGATATTCTTCCTTTTCGATCAACACCAACTGATCATGATGCACCCACACCCTTGTTCACTAGCACCAACTGGTAGGAGGCTACGACCCCCTGTTTAGTCAGCTACAACTAACAAGGAAGCACCAACTCCCTTGCAGGCTCCAACCTACCCTTGCACCACCCAACCTCCCTTAATTTTACAATGTAATTCAATCTCTTCTTCTCTTCATTGACTTTGAGTCAAGCATCCATTAACACAAGTCCTATCAGATTTGACCTTTCAACTTCGATTTATTTTCCTTGCTCCACCCTTCCTCCCTTTATGTAGGTTATAACACGTATAACACTTCTCCTGTATTGTCTGCTTTCAAGGTCTTTTGGTTATCTGTAGACAAAATTCATCTCTTTCTCTCTAGCTTCTGTCATTTAATCTTTAATGATTATGTTGTAGTCCAATAAAGGTATTCTATAACAAGTACTGGATTGCATAACTTCTTCTCTATCTTCTTCTATTCTTGATCTTCAATAAGACATTGACAAACACCTTAGAACGAACAGTTCTTCATCTTGGACTCTGCTTCTTTTTTTTATCTTCTAATCTAAACCACAGAGTCACTTTCTTCTCACCACTCTTTCTCATTTATATATTTTTTAAAATGACGTGAGTGTGGAACACCGTGTCCCTTCATTTGGACCATCACACCTCTTCATTTAAGTTAACCATTATCACTGTTTATTATTCTTACCGTGAAGGTTTTTTCATAAATTGATCACAGTCATGGATCAATTTCATCCTTTTAACTTGATCCTGAATCTTTGCTATTATCACAGAAATCGAATTCTGCGGAGTCGCTTCCTTCAAACCATTACATGTGACCGAGCGTTACAGAACCACGGGTTTACCAATTACAACGATGTATTGTATTTTCATTTAAATCTCTTATATCATATGACCAACGACGGTGACCAAACACTAGGCCAAACGATCGCTTAAGTGCTTATCAATTTCAACGATCATGATTCAATCTTTTGATGAGATGAATAGATGACGAAACTTCACCCTTCGAAACTTCGGGTTTTCAACTTTTCAAACCTTCGAATAAGATCAGACGGTTTATTTCACAAAAACAAATCAATGGCCAGATTTGATCCTTACACTCATCCTTTCATCGTTTAATCCAGCGGATTGGACTTAATCAAGCATCGTGATGGATGGACACCATTTACTCTGCAACTTCATCTATTATACTTACACTATCCTTCCACTGTGTTTTGATCAATGGTTGAGAATTTATCTGAAGTATTCTACATATCGGGCGACCCATGTCCACTTCGGGATTTCGACATTCGGAACTTCAGAGGTTTCGAATAGACGCCGCTCCATTTTCCTTCAAAGTGATCACCTGCTGTGGCAAGTCATAATACAGTGGAAACTGCTTGCTGTCAGTTAACATTTCCGCTTACACTATCCTTCCACTGTAGTAGATCGACGGATGAGAATACTCCCAAAGTTTTTCTTTAGATTGGACGAACCATATCTACTTTGGGACTTTAGAGCTTTTGTCATTTGCTAGTGGTGAAACTCCCAAAGTAAAACTTCTGGAGTGACATAACTTGCTTATGTCACTTGATGGCATGTCGCGAGCCGAGTAGCTTCCACGTGTCACTCAGATTCGTGATTTTCACATACCTGAAATACTAATTTCAACTTTACACTTGTCATTCTCCGACTGTGCCACGTGTCCTTGCTGACGTGGTCTGTCGATGTAGATTTGTCGATGTGACACATATTCATCTCCTTGATCTAACGGTCAGAATAATATCCGAAGGGTATCTCATATCGACATCTAAGAGTGACTTCGAAACTTCGTCCTTCGGGACTTTGACATTTCTTGGTGGTGAAACTCCTAAAGTAATTCTCCCGAAGTGACGTAAATTATTGACGTCATGTGTTGACATGGCATGATCCAATTTCCTCTTGACACATGTCATCATCTGATTATGCCATGCGTACTTGCTAATTTGGTCTTCTGATGTGGTCTGCCATGTGTCCTTGCTGAGGTGATCTACTGACCAACAACCCTGATCCAATGGTCATCGTATAGCCTCTAGATCTGATGGTCCTTATTCATTTCAAATTTTTGGACTTCGGGTATTTCGAATTTTCAAATTGCCAATTCTTCCGAAGTGAGATTCCCCAAACAATAACCTCCTCGCTACTTTTAACCCGAACTTAATGTTGTTCATTGATCATGTTTTTAGATCAATGACTCGATATTTCTATGATGCAATTTTGCCTTGGTTTAAATCCAAGGGTCCTTCTTCTAGCTTATCCTGTCCTTCCACTTTAGAATGATCTGACAACTGACAAAAGTTCACATAATTGTGATCTCAGATCTTTTACCTCACTTATCCTATTCTTCCACTTGATTTGATCTAACGGTCGATGTTAACTCTTCGAAGCAGATTAACGGTCGACGATGATTGCAGAACCACAACTTGCGAGTGATTTAACTTGACACCCAAACTCCACAATTTGAAGTTGTGCATTGTTGGTGAGTCAACCACAATCGTCGATCTTTGAAGCTGTAAGATCTGACGGTCTTGACTAATTGCAGGATTGGAAATATCTAATACTTATTACGATCTCCATAATCTATCCCCACTGTTGATCTGGAAATTGCGCATCCGACGATCACAACTTAATCTGATCATTTGTTGGATCAACCACAGTCATAGATGTTTGAGTTTACGAGATCCGACGATCTAGACCGATTGCGGGATTGTAAATAGCGAGTAGTTTAATTCTTCTTTCGCTCTCCACAATTCATCCCTGCCGTTGATCTGGAGATTGCACATCAACGATCTTGATTTGATCTGAGTTTCAATGCGCCATCTCTTTCGAGATTTGATCTTCATTCGTTAACTCTCCTGAGCTTTAATCTCTGCATATTGTCCAATTGTTTGACATCAGTCATTATATACTGTTGACTAGTCCTCCAACGATTCTTTTGAAATTCATTGTGCCATCTCTTCTGAGCTTTGATATTAACTTATCATCACATCAATGATATCGACTGTTGACATCAATGAAACTATGTGCAACAGAAACTGGGGTTGATTAGGTTGAGGTTGAGTCATAAATAATTCTGGTTTGAAACCAACTTTTTGTTCTTGGTCCCCAATGGAGTCGCAAAAAATGTTGATGTTTGAATCAATTAAGATCAAAACAACAACCTCATGACTATTAAAAACCCCCCTTCACTTTTATAGAGCTGGTACTCCTCTTTGAATTCTTTAAATATTTATCTTTGAAGATATTGGGACAACAATATTAAAATGGGAGAGTGTTAAAGATAAAACTCCAAATCTTTATCATTCAAATAAATAAAAATATTGAATAGAATATACATGCATATAATTCCTGAGAAATGGGCCATGAACCTTCACTCATTAGATAATATATTTATAGAAATAAAATACAAATAAAATAACTATAAGAAATATAACATGAATCTCACATCCATCACAATTTCAAATATTTTTTTATCACATTAAAGGGAAGAAAGATGAAGGGCCCACATATCAGAGAACTTTAAAATAAATAAATGAAATAAGAAAAGAGCAAGAACATAGCTGGAAAAGGGTAGGAACAATGCAATACTTGAAAAGAGAAACAAAAGGGAGTGATCAGAAAATGGTTATATTCTTCTTGGGATAGAAAAAATATAATTGGATGAAGTATGAAAGCATAAGAGAAAGGAGAAGGATGTGATCAATTTGCACTCACTGTGATGGAGTCTCTCTCTTATTTTTGGGCCGTTGTTGCTCTTATATTCTCTCTGATGACAGTTTGTTGACCAGTACCAACTGGTTCCATTTGATCATCTTTAGTAATCTTGATTAAGGCCAACTTTAGCCAATTTTCAATAAATTCACACATTGGAGCAACGATTACCTCTTGTTTGACCCTTATGTCTAACATTGTAGTTTCTAGTTCTCTATAATCAATTGAAATTTGTTGTAATGTAATTTCAATATCTTCATTTTTTTACATACTCCACAAGCCAACTTTCAATTTCTTGCTCCATGTACTCGGTCATATTATTGAACTTCTCCATTGATATACCTTTCAATATTTCTATGTGTTCTTCAAATTGTTTCCTTGTCAAGAGGATGCTATTTGAAATAAGCTTGGGATCTTGTACTTCACCAGTAGTTCATCCAAGGTCTAGTACAATTATCTTTGAATCAAATTCACTCTTTTTGACACTTTGGATATCCAGGTCATCCAATAATTATTTTAATTTATTAATTATTTTCATCTAGCACGCCTTCAGTTGTTTCATGTGGGTAGGGGAGGGAAAATCTTCCTCTTTTCTTTTCATATTTCTCATGCATCCTTATAAAAACCTTGATCATTTCTTGAGTTAGCTTGTAATCATTCTCTGTAATTTTGAATTCTAGAACCAAGGGAGACAAGGATACTTGCTAAATCCCATGTCTCTAAAATGAGAGACCTTCTCTTTTTAATATTTTCTCCAATGTAGCGCCTAATTGCAACAAGTAAGCTAGACGTTCCCTTCAATTTGAAAGTCGATTATAGGGTTTTATGAATGCTTTTCCCGGATTGGACCGCTGAGACTGGGGTAGAAAATATAGGAGGTGGCATAAGAGTATATTATAATTCCTTAATTCTCTCCTTAAGCATCATATTTTTTGCCTCAATGTCATCCACCTACACTTCTAGGGAATCACCTGTAAATTTATGAATTTTGGTAATCCTAGAAGGGGGTACGCCTTTGAAGTCAAATTATGATTTGGATTTTATTTTATTCTTTGAATGTATTTTCTCAAAAATTAAATTTTTGGAGCTTCTGTCAAACATGGCATTTTGTACCATGAAAGATTCATCTTCTGAAAATGTATGTTCTTGAGTTGCAATCTCGACTGCAACTTCCCACCTTTCCTAGAGTGTCTTTTCATCATACAAAAACTCAATACATTCAATGTTTATATCCAGATCCATATCTTCAAGCTCGATTTCACCTTCAGGTATGATATTTTTTTCCTCCTACTAAATACCTTGCCTTTTTCTTTTGACCCGAAGTTTATGAGATTTCTCCAAATTTCCTCTTGGAGGATTTTGGTCACCACCATCAACAAAATTGTTGGTAGAAGATTTCTTTTGTTGTGATTTCATTGGCTAAGAAATTTGCTTTGGTATGCTGCTTCTTTATGATACACTTGGAGAACAAACACTTCTTTCATTTGTAACTTTTCCTCTCTAGTTATGTTTATTTGTAGTACTCACAATAGTTTAAATATCTTATGTTTTCCTTTCACCAACTGATGCTAATGGGTCTTGACTATCTCCTTCTTCTTCTTCAAACAAAAATGTATTTTCAAGTGAATTACTGTATCTAACAGAAGTAATGTGGTCCATGAAAAGATGATTAGGTTCAAAACCCTTGATTTCATATGCAAATTTCAAGTTGTATTGATCCAACTGAACTATGGATTCATCAATTTTGGAAACGCCTCTTAATAAGATTTTCCCAATTTTCCATGGCATTGGAATAAACTTATTTTTCCTTTTATGATGGAAGAAATGTGCCCAAAATATGTACTATCTTGCGACCTCTATGAAAAACATTTTATCTGAAACATAATAGGGAAGATAAAAGGGATTCTTGTGAGAATAATATATTCTTATCACAATATAATGCTCCATTTTCTCATATCTCCCCTTTTTATCTAGGAATTTTGATGCTTCCAAAGATAATCTAGATGTTTTTGGACCAAATATGAGTTTCTTGAAAACAAAAATGAATCCGTTATAGACTTCATAAAAATGATAAGCAACCCTCTGTCTCCAAAGGGCTTCGTACCACAGTGGTACTGGATCAATTTTACTGTCGACCCTCCTTCCAATACTCATACCTTTAAAACATGACAATAAGTGATAGTAAATATCAAGTATGAAGACATGTAAAACCTTTTGTTTTCCTTGAAATTTACTAATTTAGAGGAAATTTCTATGGAAATAATCTTCGCCCAGTCGAAGATTTCCTTCTCATGAACTGTAAAATATAAAATGTAAAGGGATAAATGAAGGATTGTCACTGTTGAATCTTGGCATGTGACTCTCATAAAGATCCATGCAATCTATTTATAAATATTTTTGAGCGAATTGACCTAAATATTCAATAAATCATTCGACATTGTGGTAGTATCTTCAAGGTATTCCCGCAAAATCTCAAGTCTAGAATTTTATTCCTTAAGGAATTGTCTAGATTCCTCCGCTTTGAATGTGATGGTTGGATCAGGGAGCTTTAGCATCCTTCTGAAAACTGATGACGACAAGGAAATAGGAGATTCCCCTTGAAGTTGAATCACTTGTCGATTTTGTTTCATACTTATCAACACACCAAGAAACAATTTCCCTAGAGTCAAAAGCCTCTGGTACGCACCTTGCTGAAGCGATGCCTGACGTCCATACTATATTTTTGTTCCTTTCTAGTAGTGGAAATGAAGAGTAATACCAGTAAGACCTCGACCACTAGAACCTCTGGTCCTCTCTTCCAAATAAATTCAAAGTATCCCCACAAAAGTGTTCTCTTCCTTTCACTACCATGTTGTTTGAAAGTTGGCGGAATTTTGATATTCACTTTGGAACGTTAATTTAAAAGCAAATCCCCTTTTTATAATATAACTCACAACTTCTTTTTCGATGAAAGATTTATTGCAGATTAAATAAAATATTAACTTGATAAATATGCCATTAATAACAACATTTTCAAAATTAAATAAATATTATCCTCCGTAAGATTAGCGTTTAATAAAGTCTTGGGGAAAAGACAAGGTAATTTATGTATTACGATGGAGGATTGGACGCAGATCTCAAGAAGTGAGGGATCAAACATGAGTCCACCAACCTGGGAACTTGAGACGATATTGAAAACCGGTTAAGTATTGATCTATCAAGAGAGTCAAGAGTCAGTCAGACTAGTGGAGCACAAGAAAATGAAATGGGGAAATATGAACCTGCAAGTCCCCCAACCCGCGAACCTGTCGTGCTAAGAAACTTTGAAAATATTCTAAGTAAAGTGAAAAATGAGGGTCGCGAAACAATAAGGTGTGTTTGAAGACGTAAAAGCAGATTCAAATGAGAATGATGATACCAACCTGTGGACCCGTCATTATGGGAGAACTTAAGAAATGGCTAAGTCATGGTGAAATATGGATGCAACGGAGAATAGAAGTGTATTTTGTATAATGTGAAATTTGATGAGAAATGTTATGAACCTGCCATGGATAGAAATTTTTTGAAGTAAAGAAAAGGTAAAAATAAAAGATGTGATATTATATATAGGTAAAAAATGATTAAGGACTATAGGGAATGCATTAACTATACCTCTATATGCTCCTCCAATGTTGCATGGTGCTCCTCCTTTTTCCTTGTATAAACTTTGTTCTCCAAATCCTACCATAAAACAAATGTCTCCAATGCACCCTAGACAATATCTCCTCAAGACAATATGCTAAAATATGAAATAAATTGAGAAAAAATGAGACGATTTCTTTCCAATTATTCTCTAACAATTTTACAAATGAGGAAGAGACCCTTTATATAGGAAGAGATTTCAACAACCTCACCAATAAAATACAATAGATCTTTAACCTCCTATCCTCAAAATAACAACTCTCTAACCAACTAGAGAGGATAGAGTAAAAAACCAATAAAATAATGTGGTCTAGTACAAACAACTCCTCAAACAAGTGGGTTCCCTCCAAAACCATGGTCCAAAATCTAGTGCGCTCTCCAAAATGTATGTTAACCACCTCAAGTAGTCACACTTGTGGGCTAAAATATACTCATGAGAAGAGTGCACCCTCCAAAAAGTGTGCTAACCAAATCAAGTGTAGAAAATAAAATAATATATCATGTAATAATTAACTCCAACTAACTCAACATGTAGGTGAATGAGTCAAGGAGAGAGAGAGAGAGAGAGAGAGA
>JASDQU010102778.1:362972-408447 GCA_032191745.1 Picea mariana
CAAAATTCTCCACCATTATCTGTTCTCAATACCTTTATTTTCTTCTCTGTCTGATTTTCTACCAGAGCCTTAAACTCTTTAAATTTATCAAATACCTCAGATTTCTTTCTAAGAAAATAAATCCATGTGTTCCTTGAAAAATCATCTATGAATGAAACATAATACACAGATTTACATAGGGATGGAATAGGAACAAGTCCAAACACATCACTATGTATCAACTCTAAGATCCCCTTTGCTCTTGTAGCACCAGATGGGAATCTTACTTGATTCTGTTTACCATATATGCAATTTTCACAGAAATCAAAATCCAGAGTGCAATTAGACATACCTTCAAACATACCTTTACCATGTAGTGTTTGAAGGCCCTTTTCTCCAATATGCCCTAGTCTTTAATGCCACAACATGGTCTTCTTTTCTGGGACAATATTGGTCTTGTCTCCTTCATTTTTCTGCTCAAGGAAAACATAACTGTTACACCCATTAGTATAAGTGCTTCCCAACAACTTGTACAGAGTTCCACAATGAACTCCCCTCATCAACACCATTGCTCCTCGTACCATCTTGCAAGTGTTCTTTTCAAATACAGTTTTCACTCCTGCATCACCCAACTTGCTTACAGATATTAGGCTCCTGGCTAGTTTTGGAATGTGTAGAACCCCAGGGAGAGTTCTAATACTTCCATCATTTAGTAGCAACTTAACCCTTCCACGTCCCAAGATTTTTGCTGTCGAGTCATCTCCTAGGAATACATCACCACCATCATATTTTTCATATTTAGAGAACCACTCCTTGTGAGGAGTCATATGGTATGGCGCACCTGAGTCGATCAACCATACATCATGGTCTACATGTGTACTTGTAGATGCTAGGTAAACATCACCTCCTTCTTCAGTGGAGTTTTTCGCCTCTGTGGAAGAGGTACTATCGGATCCCTTTGGTTTTTCAACCTTCTTAGAATTGCAATCTTTCTTATAATGCCCTGTTTTACCACACTTCCAGCATTTCCTCAAAGATTTTTCTGGAGACTTAGATCTACCTGTAGATTTAGATATCCATCCCGAAGGCTTACCAAGGTTCCTGTCTTGGGTACTCCCTCTTACAAATAAAGCATCTGTGCTGTGACCATCCATGCTTTTTCGCCTCATCTCTTCAGATAACAAGGATGCAACTACATCCTCATACTTCAATGTAAATTGAGTGGTACTACCTATTGCTACAACCATATTATCCCAAGAGTCTGGCAAAGAACATAACAAAGTAATACACTTATCTTCTTCTGCAATCGTAATATTAACAGATCCAAGTTGACTTACTAGAGTATTAAAGGCATTTAGATGTTCTGTCACAGAATCTCCATCTTCCATCCTAAGATGATACAACTTCTTTCGCAGAAACAACTTGTTTACTAGGGACTTTGATTGATACGAATTCCCTAACTTATCCCATAGTTCCTTGGCTGTAGATTCTCCTAAGACATTCAACAACACTGAATTTGCCAGACAGAGTCGAATAGTACCTTGCTCTTCTGTCCAACTTGTCTCAATCTTCCTTCGACATACCAATAGTTGGTGTACTAGTAGTTTGTTTACTAGTAGGTTGTGTACCAGTAGCCTGTGTGCTAGTAGACAGTGTACTAGTAGGCTGTGTACCAGGATCCACATCGATCCATTGTTCTTTGTCAACAAGAAGGTCCTCCATATTGAGCTTCCATAGCTCAAATTTTTTACCATTGAACTTCTCTATCTCGATTCTAGATGAGCTCGCCATTCCTCTTTCTTTACTCGAATCTCCACTGTAAAAGCTCCCACTAAACCCAAGTTTATCACAGACCCAAGATAAACTTGATCTATCAAGACCGAGCCAAACCCTCAACAACAAAGGTGTCCCTCTGAAGCCAAAAATGAGCTCTGATACCACATGTAAGTTTTAAACTTGTGAAGTAAAGCAATGCATATAGATTCTTAAGCAAGACATAAATTAATCAATGGCTCATACACAGAGTACACAAAGATTTTATACCAGAAACCCACAACCGGGAAAACCTTTCTTATATTCATTATATCGAATTTCACCATTCACCATACAATATATACAATGTTTTTAGGTATTCTGTAGATACCAAAACCCTAATCCCTTAATCCGGGATTAATTTACAAAACCGCTAAAAATAGCAAAATCTGCTAAAAATAGCAAAATCCCCTGCATCGTCAGACGCAATTGTCGTATCTAACGCACCCACACACACACATGCAAAGAATATAACACATACCCAACAATAGGGGCATTGGCCTCATAATGAGGTGGCATATGTCAAGTTTTATTAATTTTTCTTTTTTTTCTTTTTTTACTTTCTCTTTACTTCTAGCCATTTTGGCTTTATTTGACTTTAGGCTTCTATACATGGGTCTTCTTTTGCTTTGTTTTAGACCTTGTTGAATGCATGTGACAAGTCAACCATGAGAGGGGAAAAATGAGAATGGAATGGAAGTGAATGGAATCTATGAATAGTGTTAAATATGGTTTTGGATATGAGACACCCTACATCCATTAGATATCTCATAGTACAATTTGAATCAAGAGATGATGAAACTTATCTAAAGGAAAATTATGTTCCCCATGGTATGACGAGGAAAATAACAATTTTTTTAATGCTATGAAGTGTTACTAGATCACATTCAATGTTTACCATGGTCACAACTAGATAAGAAACCATATCACCATGTCTAAGAAAGAAATACCATAATAGAGAAACTAAAGTGAAGCAACTAACCAAAGTACCATGACCATGTGTGTGAAAGCATAGTGTACTATCTGTATGTGCATGAACCATCTGAGGTGTGTGAGATGAGATGGTATCCCATGGATTAGGCATATAGAGTCACCTGAGAAAACCTACTATGAGGTGATACCATCATATAACAAAAGAGTGATAAGAAAGAGAATAACAGATTTACCATCTCCTCCAATTTATTCTTCATAAGAGTAAACCCTAGTATCTCACAAGAGAAAGCTCCCAACAAGGACATCATCTTTCCTTTTCATAACTTCTCCCAGGGTTTCCTCATGAACACTAGCATCTCACTCCAAGAAGACAAGTACAAAGAGAAGAGTACAATAATCATGATGATGAAAGGATCCTCTCCTTTCTTTTTATGTATGAGAGGTAAGGGAGGCCAACAATACATATGTGGGCCTCAACCCTTACATGAAATCTACAAAGACACATGTATTATCACACATGTGGAGAACTACACTCCAAGGATACACATGTCAAGCTCCAAGGTGATGTCATCGAAAATCAAGGTTTCAATGTAAGGGTGCTCCATGAGATGTGTCTAATGCTTCTTCTACAAGCCTCCATTGACTCCAATGATACTCCTAAGCCATGTGTTGGCATAAGAAGTCACTTCTAGATTGCAGCAGGAGTAAGCTTGAGGCCCATCAGTTTATGTCACAATTTGTTGATAAAGGGTGATGAATGGAAGTAAACTCAAAACAATATCGTTCTAACTCAGAAACTGGGCCAGGAACGCACAAGAAGATGAGGCCTTGGTTCAATTTCAGGCAGTAAGTTGTAATAAGGGTGAGTAGGAGGAAGACTTCTATGAGGAAATGTGAAGGGCTGCTGTAGGCATCAGGCTTCCAATAGCCCACAGAAGAAAAATTTGAACACAAGAACTTCTTATATTCGAAAGCAGAAATACTAAAATAACATAACAGAGCTATAATAAATCCTTTATCATAACACAGTCATGACGATTCATATGAATCATTCAATCATGAAACCTTTCAGTTTTAGATCGAAACAAGATGAAAAAGAGAGTTGCCTTACATTAAACAAGGAAATTTCATATACATATACATAGCCAGGAAAACCAGTGCTTCATTAAAACATTATGGTCGGGAGCTCTGCTCTACCATCCACCCCCTTACAGAAATACAAAAACTGAGTATATATACTCAGGGCAATTTTCCACCTTCGTAGCAGGAAGGTAGCCGAGACATTAAAGTCCAAATTAGTGTGTGCAGGCTCCTTAGTCAAACCTAGATGAAACTCCTTCATTAGATGCCATCTTAACTCAGCATGGCTCTTTGCAGGGGGACCTTCATACAAGGGTACCACAGGCTGATTGCTCCAGGCCTTTTCCATGCCCTCCATTTATGAGTTGAGCTGAGGTCTCAACCACCTGCTCAATATTCATTAACTGCTTCTTCCATGGAGGGTGGCCAAGACCGAAAACACAAAAAACAACCCTTTGTTCTTTGAAGTCCCAGTAGATGAAATGCCGAAATGGCTCCTGAGCGCTTTTCACATTTCACGTTTCGGGGTTTCGAAATGCAGTGGAAGAGCAACCCTTTTGCCCTTTGAAGTCCCAGCAGCTGAAATGCCGAAATGCTTACTGGGCGCTTTTCACATTTCGCATTTTGGGGTTTCAAAATGCAGTGGAAGAGAGAGACCCCGTGTCCTTTGAAGTCCCGATAGCCGAAATGGCTCCTGGGTGCTTTTCGCATTTCGTGTTTTGGGGTTTCGAAATGCAGTGGAAGAGAGAGACCCTGTGTCCTTTGAATTCTCAGTAGCTGAAATGGATCCTGGGCATTTTTGCATTTCGTGTTTTGGGGTTTCGAAATGTAGTGGAAGAGAGCAACCCTTTGTCCTTTGAAGTCCCGGTAGCCGAAATGCCGAAAGGGCTCCTGGGCGCTTTTCACATTTCATGTTTCGGGGTTTCGAAATGCAGTGGGAGAGAGAGACCCCATGTCCTTTGAAGTCTTGGTAGCCGAAATGCCAAAATGGCTCCTGGGCGCTTTTCGCATTTCGCGTTTCGGGGTTTCAAAATGCAGTGGAAGAGAGAAATCCCTTGTCCTTTGAAGTCCCGGTAGCCGAAATGGATCATCATTTTGTGATTTTGGCCATAAGAGATGAGATCATGCACCAGACCTCATGCAACTCTGCGACTCAAACTTACCCGATGACCATCGATCTGCTCCATCTGTGGATCCTCGCCATTGAAAACAAAATGCTCGCTCGCTTGATTTTAAGCCTGAAATGGACTTCTTCAGTATGCTGTGCTCGGTGCTCATGACTTGCAAGAATTGGTGCTAACATTAGGCTCCATGGAGGATAGAGTCGTCCCTGCGATGCTCTAGGAACTCCTTCTGCAGTTCCAATTTCCTTCTGTTGGGCTATGGAGTCATTTATTAAGCCGAAAATAAACATAAAAGTAATAAAGACAATATTTACAAAAATAGAGGAGCCGTCTAAGGCTCAAACAAAACATTTCTTCAGGAAATTCCCATTTACTGGGCTGTTAAAGACTTCTTCACCCTCTAAATCATGCAACTTGTACGTGTTATTTAAGACTACTTCAGATATTTTGAAGGGCCTGATCCAGAGGGAATAAAACTTGCTGTGTTTGCCCCTATCCTGCCTTGGTGCATCCCACTTAAGCACCAAATCTCCCAGCTCAAATTCCTCCTTCCTGACCTTCCTGTCAAAGGCCTGCTTGATCTTCTGCTGATGAGTGTGAGTTATGTCCATCACCTGCTCCCTGATCTGTTGTACTTCCACCACTTGATGAATTCTTCTGACCATATGGTCTGGCTCTCCTTCATGATATTGAAAGAATTTAGCTACAGGTAAAGTGAGCTGAGTGGGAAACACAACCTCCGTCCCATAAACAAGTTGAAAAGGTGAGGTGCCTAGGGACTTCTTTGTTGTCACTCGATCGACCCATAGAGCGAATTTGAGCTTTGAATCCCAAGCCCTCTTATTGTCTTCCAATAATCTTTTAATGAGTTTGATTAGAATTTTATTGGAAGATTCTGCCAGTCCATTTCCTTGAGGATAATAGGGAGTGGAGTGAATTAGTGAAATCTCGAAATGCTCACAGAACTTAACCAGAGGCTCAGACTTGAAAGAAGTAGCATTATCAGTGACAATTCTGCTGGGACAACCAAATCTAGCTATGATATCCTCCAAGAAGCTGATAATTACCTTGTGCGAAGCACTCCTGGTGGGGGCAGCTTCTATCCATTTGGTGAAATAGTCTGTTGCAGTCGGGATCCATCTATGCTGGCCACTTGAAGGAGGATGAATTTCCCCAATGAAGTCCAACCCCCACTATTGAAAGGGTGTTGAAGCTACTACAGGCTTTAGTGGCAGAGATTTGAGCTGCTGCTTTCCTGAGAACCTTTGGCATTTGATGCAAGCTCTGACTTCTATGAAGACATCAATGAATAAAGTGGGCCAGTAGTACCCAGCCCTGAGAATTTTGTGGGCTGTGGTCTTCCAGAAGTGATGCCCTCCACAAAGGCCGCTATGGAAATCAAGCATAACTTTCTGGGCTTCCTGTGGATTCAGACACCTCAGAAACACCCCTAGAGGATCTCTCCAATGCAAGACTTGGTCAATAAGGCAATATTTGACCACCTTGAGATTTAAATCTCTTGCCTTTCTTTTTCTCATTCCATAAGGAGGCTTCAACTCTTGCAGAAAGTACAAAATGTCTCTGTACCAGGTGCATTCTGCTAGTAATAAGCCACCCTGAGAGCTTTTGCTGGGCAACTCAGCTTGCTGATTTCCTGAGCAAGCATTGATGAAGCTAACCCCTAAGGCCTTGCAATTGGATTCATCCAGTAGCTTGGCTAAACCCTGCCCTTTTACAAACTTGGTGGGCTTTATCTCTAGGTCAAACTCCAGGATCTTAGCAATTCATTTACCTCTTCTCCCATCTATGTCAGGCTGTATACGGATGTCCTTCACAGAGGCTGAAGGAACGTACACAGTCACTCTTGAGTGCAAGACATAGACTCTGAAATCTTTGAGAGCTTTCACCAAGGCATAGGCCTGCTTCTCCATGATCTCATACCTGATTTCTGCATCTCTTAATGCCTTACTGAAGAAGGAAATGGGTTTCTCTCGCCCTTCCTCATTTTTCTGCAATAAGACCGCTGTACTGTATCAAAAGAAGCAAAAGAAAAAATTAGGAAATCCTTGGAATAATCAGGACTGATCAACACTGGTGCCTTAGTCAATGCCCTTTTTATTTGGATGAAAGACTCCCTGGGTTTAGTAGTCCATTTTACTTCTTTTCCCTTTCTGAGCATGTTTGTGATGTGTTTCACCAACTCAACAAAATTTGAGACGAACCTCCTCAGAAAGTTAATCTTCCCTAAAAAAGGCTAAACTTCCTTTCTAGACTTGGCAAGTGACAGGGTCTGAATTGCCTTTACCCTGCTGGGATCAATTCTCACTCCCTCTGCTGATACTATATGGCCTAACAGTTTCCCCTCCTTCATAGCAAACACAAATTTCTTGGGATTTAAGGAAAGGCCAAACCTCCGACATTTCAAGAAAAATTTCCTCAAGTGACAGCGGTGCTCCTTATCAGACCTGGAGAAGACTGTGATGTCATCTAGATAGATCACCACAAACTGTTCTTTCTCCTCGATGAAGGCTATGTCCATGGCTCGCTGAAATGTTGCTTCTGCATTCATTAATCCAAAAGGCATTTTGGCATACATGAATGTGCCCCAAGGAGCGATGAAGGCTATTTTTTCTCTGTCCTCAGGCATGACTGATATCTGATTATAGCCAGAAAAACTGTCAATCATGGGTATCCTAGATGCACCAGTTACCCTCTGCAATATGTGTTCCATGTTGGGCAAGGGATAGTTGTCTTTCTTTGAGCTCTTGTTCAGGTTTCTGAAATCGACGCAGAGCCTGATTTCTCCACTTTTCTTCCTCACCGGGACCAAATTGGATACCCACTCAGAATATCTTAGGGGGACAATGATTTGGGCATCTAACAACTTCTTCACTTCTCTCTCCATGACAGGGAACAACATGGGATTTATCTGTCTTAGCTTCTGCCTAAGATGGCTTAGCCTCTTCCTTCAGTGGGATCTTGTCTTCAATGACAGCTGTGTCAGATGTCTTGAGGTCTTCATAGGTCCATGCAAACACATCAGCAAATTCCCTTAATAACTCGGTATATTTGGCCCTCTGCTCTTTGGTCAAACTGCTTGACAACTTGACAAACTTAGGCTCCTCCTGTGTGTTGATATTTCACTCCATTGTATCAACATCTCCATCTGAAACCCTACCCTTTACTGCCACATCATTTCCATCAAACAATCTTTCTAAAGGGACCAGTCCCTTCGGAATGTGATTGTTAGGCAGATGAATAATATGGTGATTAGCAATTTTATTTAAAAATACCTCAGGGTGAGGGTGACTTTCAAGATCAGGATTCTGATCAATGTGCAATGCAGAGAATTCATCGACGAACTGAAGAAATTTTTCAATTTCAAGATTGTCTTTGAATACCTTCCAATGCTTGATATTGTCCAGAACAGATGGCCTATATCTTATCTCGACCTCATATTTGATCTTAGGCAGCAGAGGGATCTTGAACAGACTAGCTGAGACAGCTAAGGAATCGACCAAAGTATTTTCCTCTCTTGGAATAAAAGAAATGTTGGAAACTGAGAAGAAATTATCAATCAGGTCCCACACTTCATTTTTGTAACTCCTGAGCCGAGGATGCTTATCCCGATAAGCATTTCTGACTTGCTGGATTATCAACTCAGCATCTCTGAACACTGCTACCTCCTTAATTCCCATTTCTTTTGCAGCCCTCATACCCAGAACAAGAGCTTCATATTCTGCCACATTATTGGTAGCTTCAAATTCTAGCTTGTATGAAAGGGATATGGTTTCTTGCCAAGGGGACACAAGAACCACTCTAGCGCTAACACCTTCGCTAGAAGAAGCTCCGTCGAAGAACATTTTCCAAACAGAGGTGGTTGGAGGAGGTATCTCGTGATTAAATATGGGTTGTTTTCTGATTTGAAAAGGGGCTTCAGGAGTCTCAGTGATCTGCAATAAACTAGACCCCAAATCAATGTCAAGTGCAAAGATGGGGTGATTAGTGGGGTTTGCTTCGTCATTGATAATGTAGGCCAATTGAGCTTCTCTGTACAACCTCCTGTGTTCCCCTCCAAAGACTAGAGTGGTGGAATATGTGAGATCCATCTATAATGTTCCTCCAAGTTTTTTAATCCAAGATCTTGACAACAACATGCCGAACTTGGGGGGAACATCAGCTACTACAATGTCCATGGCCACACTCTTCATTGGCAGCTGAAATAAAGAGACCACCAAGTCTTTGATGACTCCAAGGCATTGCACCCTCCTTGAATCAAAAGAGTACAAATCGTGATAAGCCTTTGTCACTTCCAGTTCCAATTCTTCCATGACTATTTTGGGCATAAGGTTGTGGGAAGCTCCTAAATCCATGAGGCAATTATGTAGCACCTTATCATGTATGTTTAGGGATGTGTAGAAGGGAGGGGATGAATCATCTCTATCTTCTACCATGGGACCTAGGACGATTGCTGGATTTTCATCTTGAAGATTTACTGAGTCTATAGAAATCTGGGGGGACTCAGACTGTAGCAGCTTGGAGAGGGACCTTTTGAAATCTTCATTTTTAACTAGCTCTGAGAGGGGTATGGGAATTCTAATCTTTTGAATTTCATGCTCAAAACTAAAGGAGTTAAAAGGCTTAGGAGCTTCCCTTACCTTAGAGACAGGTTCTTTGGTTGTTGGCGAAGTATTCTGAGTTTTCTTTTCTTTAGTAGTGATTGTAGCAGGTTTAGCAAGTTTTTCTGCTATGAGGGGATGATCATGGCTATCAAAATTTCCTTCTTTCTTCTTTGACCTGAGATGATATCTGTTAGGAGTGTTGTTGGCATTTTCCCCTTTACCCAACTCATTGACTTGAATGTTCATAAGGGATCCTTCATATGCAGATTGAGTCAAATGGGGAAAAGGGGAAGTGTCTTCAATATAGTGAATTTTGGGGTCGAGCTCATCTATCTCTTCCCCTTCCTCATGAGCAACTAGGCTATTTTGGAGAGGGGTTTGAATCCTCTGATCATCTCTATCTTTGCTCTTTTGTTCCCTTGGCAAAGCCGGTGGCACATTATTGCTAGGCCTCCTGAAGCCTTTGTTATCAGTATTTTGGGGATTTATGTACATGGGCTTCCCTTCCAACTCCCACCTTTCCATTCTAGCCGAAAGAAAGTTTAGCACTTTAGTTACCTCATCCGTCTGAAGGGCAAGGGGAGAGGAATTGGATGGGGAGGCTTTAGGTCTTTTCCTGGATATGTCTCTATCAACCTTATTCCTGAGTTGGTCAACAACCAATATGTTAGATTCTACTTCCACAGCTGCATCCTGCATGTGAGCCAGAGTAGTTGCTCTCCTTTCCCTCAACAAGAGGCAGAAATCAGGGTCAAAATCGCTAGCATAAGTGATTTTAGCAGAGGCTTCTGAGGGATTTATTTCAGCGGGGATCTTATTGTACATTTTATTGAATCTCTTGGAGAAGTCAAAGGCAAACTCTCCTTCCTTTCTCTTCAAAGACCCAAACTCTGTCATGTAATACATGAAGTCTTTTTTGTCTCCCCACTGTCTCAAAAAGGCATTATCCAAAGCCTCAATCCCATCAATAGATCTAGGAGGTATGGCCGTAAACCACTTTCTAGCCTCGCCTTCAAGGCTATGGATGAAAATCCTCATCCATATGTTTGCATGCATGATAACATGATCATCTATAAAACTGTAAAAGGCTTCAAGGTTTTCTTTTGCAGCTATGTCCCCTTCGCTTGTAAACTTGGGCAGCTGCTTAAGGTAGCCATTTGCTGGAAGGGTGTTGAGAGGCTGAGGTAACAAAAGGAGAGCATACTTAGCGGCTATTATAGACTCCATTCTGGTCATGGGGGGATTTTCTCTTGCCATAAGAATATTAGGTGGAGGAGAACTTGAAGGAGAAGGAGCTCAAACAGGGGATACTGGAAATGAGCTTACAGGTGGATGGGGAAACAATGGGGGATTCAAAGAGAAGGCTAAGGGGATTGAGTCAGCATATGCTTCTCTCTGTGTAGTAGCAACAACAATAATAAGAGGAGGGGTGGAAAAGCTAGGGGTGGGGAAATCTTCTATGGTCCTAGGTCTACGCCAAGGTACAACTTCAGGGGAGAGGGGAGTGACAAGGATTTCTCCCTCCAATCCCAGACTAGGAGGGGAGAACTCAGCAGGAACACTCCTAAAATTCAGGAAACAAGAAACTTCAGAAAAAGGTTTGCTAGGAAGCTAAGAAGAAGAAAATGGAGTTCCTACAGAAGGATATGGCAAATTATCTGGTTTGGTGGTGGAAGTTTCTCCTTTAGAGGCCTTTCCTTTTCTGAAAATCACCTCTGGATCAGCTTCAGGTGTAGCTAGAGGCAACTGTGGATGGGACCGCATGTGTCTACCTCTGGAAGCCACAACTAAAACAACAAGTTCACCACAGTGGAGTCGTCACAATGAAGTTGCCAGGTTCACAGTAGCAATCTCGTAGGGCTCTGATGCCTGATGCACCTTCATAATCAAAGGCTCGATGTCGTTTAATCCCATGGAAACTTTTCAGCTTCATCCCTAGTAACGACGCCATAAATGTTGGCATTAGAAGACACTCCTGGATTGCAGCAGGAGTAAGCCTGAGGCCCATCAGTTTATGTCACAATTTTTTGATAAAGGGTGATGAATGGAAGTAAACTCAGAACAATATCGTTCTAACTCAGAAACTGGGCCAGGCATGCACAAGCAGATGAGGCCTTGGTTCAATTTCAGGTAGTAAGTTGTAATAAGGGTGAGTAGGAGGAAGACTTCTGTGAGGAAATGTGAAGGGCTGCTGTAGGCATCAGGCTTCCAACAACCTGCAGAAGAAAACTTTGAACACAAGAACTTCTTATATTCGAAAGCAGAAATACTAAAAGAATGTAACAGAGCTATAATAAATCCTTTGTCATAACACAGTCACAATGATTCATATGAATCATTCAATCATGAACCCTTTCAGTTTGAGATTGAAACAAGATGAAAAAGAGAGTTGCCTTACATTAAACAAGGAAATTTCATATACACATACATAGCTAAGAAATCCAGTGCTTCATTAAAACATTACAGTCGGGAGCTCTGCTCTACCATCCAACCCCTTACAGAAATACAAAAATTGAGTATATATACTCAGGGCAATTTGCCACCTTCGCAGTAGGAAGGTAGCTGAGACATTAAAGTCCAAATTAGCATGTGCAGGCTTCTCAGTCAAACCTGGATGGAACTCCTTCGTTAGACGCCATCTTAACTCAGCATGGCTCTTGCAGGGGGACCTGCATACAAGGGTACCATGGGATGATTGCTCTAGGCCTTTTCCACGCCCTCCATTTATAAGTTGAGCTGAGGTCTCAACCACCTGATCAATATTCATTAACCGCTTCTTCCATGGAGGGTGGCCGAGATCGAAAACACAAAAAACAACCCTTTGTTCTTTGAAGTCTCGGTAGCCGAAATGGCTCCTGGGCGCTTTTCCCATTTCGCATTTCGGGGTTTCGAAATGTAGTGGAAGAGCAACCCTTTTGTCCTTTGAAGTCCTGGTAGTCGAAATGGCTCTTGGGCGCTTTTCGCATTTCGCGTTTCGGGGTTTCGAAATGCAGTGGAAGAGAGAGACCCCATGTCCTTTGAAGTCCCGGTAGCCGAAATGGCTCCTGGGTGATTTTTTCATTTCGCGTTTCGGGGTTTCGAAATGCATTGGAAGAGAGAGACCCCATGTCCTTTGAAGTCTCGGTAGTCGAAATGGCTCCTGGGCGCTTTTTGCATTTCTCATTTTGGGGTTTCGAAATGCAGTGGAAGAGAGCAACCCTTTGTCCTTTGAAGTCCCAGTAGCCGAAATGCCGAAAGGGCTCTTGGGCGCTTTTCACATTTCGGGGTTTCAAAATGCAGTGGAAGAGAGATACACCGTGTCCTTTGAAGTCCCGGTAGCTGAAATGCCGAAATGGCTCCTGGGTGCTTTTCGCATTTCACGTTTCGGGGTTTCGAAATGCAGTGGAAGAGAGCAATCCCTTGTCCTTTGAAGTCCCGATAGCCGAAATGCTGAAATGGATAATCATTTTGTGATTTTGGCCATAAGAGATGAGCTCATGTGCCAGACCTCATGCAACTCTATGACTCAAACTTACTCGATAACCGTCGATCTACTCTATCTGTGGATCCTCGCCGTTGAAAACAAAATGCCCGCTCGCTTGATTTTAAGCCCGAAATGGACTTCTTCAGTATGTTATGCTCGGTGCTCATGACTTGCAAGAATTGGCACTAACACCATGTACTGCATCAGGTCCACTCCCCTTGCATGAATATTGTCACAACCTAGGTGCCCCCAATTTAACTATAGGAATCCATGCAAACATTCATGCCACCCCATGTTTTCTAGGGCTCAATTCCCTCCTCCAAGATGAAAAATTATCCTCCTCAAATACAATGAGTTCTCCAAGAAAGAAACTATCTCCATTTGCCTAGCATGTAGAATGTCACTAAGATATCTAGACTCTAAATATATCCAATTCCCTAAGGAATATTGTCATGAAATCATCCAATTAAGGTCAAGCAAGCACTGAGTAAGATGTCTCCAATTTGCAAATCCATTACAAACCATCTCCAATGTGAAAGTTCATCATGGATCATTAAGGGGTTGATCATGCACAAAGTACCATAAATCTCATGAAGCACCCCCAAACATGGTGTAAATAATTTTGGAGCAACCTTGAAAGATAAAATCTTCTTCGCAATGTGAGGGATTAGATGATACTTCACCAAATCTAGAATGATTTTCTTTTGCTTGGTCACCTTCTTGTTGTACTCAACTAAGTCCTTGGGATCAATAGTAGCCATAGGGGTTGCTTCAAGGTATTACCATAGAACAATATCCTCCATTAGAATTTATAGTTCACATTTCCAAGGAGTAAAGTTGGAAGCGCCTCCTAACTTGTCACACTCTCTGAGATCAAGAGTAGTCATATTGACAACTCTTGGAACACAAATATACCAAACATCAACACAAAAAAAAATCAGGCCAACAACCTATCACATGTGTAAATTTCCTCTCTCAACACATAACAACACTCCATCCATTGGATGACTTAAGATATCAAACCCTACAACCTATCATAGGTTTGGGTCGTTTCAACCACTGAAGACACTTTGGGCATCACACTGATTGAAACCTTCCATTAACTCCCTCTCACAGTGAACTGATCTATCCATACACAGAGTCTTACAAGATTTTAGTGATGTCCTCTGACCATGTTAATTCCATACCATGGTAAGTAGATTATGCACTTAGAAAATAAGCTAAAGACCAGTTAGCTATAAAACTGAAAAAATTCTATTGAAACAACTTCTGGATAGATTAATATACAAATACACATGTTGACAGGCATAAATGACATGTCGTTAACTGGAAGGTTAGATCCAGACCGAGGTTGTCTAATTAACCCAAGCCGTTTGGTATGATCTGACCCGATGGGTTTAATGGCTTCGTTAGCCAACTAAAGTCCTAAAAAAAGTAAAAGAAATAAACTAATTTAAATATATGATTCTAACAAATGATATATTACTTACTAATGTTTATTAAAAAAAAACGTGAATATACAAATGATTATAAACAATCTATATACAATTTACAAGGTTTACTTGAAATCTTGCAAATATGAATGTTCATAATAATGTTTCAAAATAAGATAAAGTAAGAACAAAAATCTTTTTGTTTTTTTTTAATGTTTAAAGATTTTAAACTAATAAATACTAAGCAAATACAATGGAAACAATGACACAGAAACAATCAAAGCTAATTAATGCAATCGTCGTCTCATTCATATATAAACAAATATTAATAAAAGAAAGCAATGCACCTACTAACCTCTCATTGATCAACTAAATTCATCTCTTTGTATTTGTATGAGCTCCTCTTAACCAGTGTCAAGTGTAAACCTATGAAAAAAACAAGCATAATACTTCCTAAAGAAATTCAAGGAAGTATTTCATATTCTGGAGCGAGTTTATAACGATAGAAAGACAAATAATTATATATCTTGTGACCTTGAAATGCCCAATAACTAAAAATGAAAGAAATTCCAATTCTCAGGAATGGTGTTACCAGCTATCTAACATCAGATGTAAACTCAAAATACTTGAATAGATGATCAATCACAGATATAAACTAAACCAAAAGATAATGAACAACATAAAGAAAAACATGATATAAAATATTATGTGTAGAACTGACTAAAGCTAATTCGACACAGATAACATTTCACATCAAGAAATTACATGAGGAGACAATGAAAAAACATTGCAAAGTCTACACAAGACTAAATCCAAAGAACAAACTACTTTCTCATATAGTTTCAAACAAAATATGTTCATCATATGGTCCAGGAAGATATTTTGAGATAATAGACTCTTAAAGATTGAAAAAATTAATATATAAATGATAACAATGAACCATGTATAGATAAAATAGACTAAAGCTAATTTAAATCAATGTATAATCAATTATTCAAAGATTATGAAGAGATTATAATGAAAATAAAACCATTTTACTCATAGGACAAAAGCCATTAAGCAACCTGAAATTCCATATTCTTCTTTGAAAATAATTGTCCATTCTCCCAAAGATTCCAACCATCTGTTACTCCATTTGAGAAAAAAAAAGTTTACAAAAGAAATAATATACAAAAGAGAAAGGATCAAAATCCTCCTCTCCATTTTTTGGATCTATTGGCTCTGAACTTTCTCATATATTTATACCATGAATGAACAGTCTGGGCGTCACTAATAATTTCTGCCACCTAAAATTTTCATTGTAAAGAGACAAATATCTCTAAAATCGTGCATTTGTTTAGGAAAATTCCCACTAATAAGCTAAATGGGTCCATTTTGGAGATTGGTTTTCAACCGTTTCTTCAGATTCCTCACGGTTTGGCTGCAATCAGTCCCGCAAAATCGTCTATCTGTTCTTGACGCATTTCTAAATTTTATTTGTTGTTGCTCATAAATTTATTTGCAACAATCCAATATTATTTTTGGATCAATCATCTTGAATGTATTTAGATAATAAAATCAAGCCATGATCAGATCCATACCAAATAACCGATAATAGAAACCCGTGAAACAAAAAGAAACCTAAATTAATAACCTAAAAATTGTGAATAAAACAAAATCCAGAACAATAAAATTAAAATGAATTTAAACTAACTATAAGTTCTAAACAAACATTGTTTATATTTTCCATTCAAATATGATCTTAAAATTCTAGAAGCTTCAAGTTGATGGAGATGAGAAAAATATTAATTTTGGGTTTTCACAAAATCAAACAAATGATAGATAATTTTTTATTATTATTATTTTTATTTTGAAATGAGATGCAAAATGAAAAAATAATTTAATTAATTAATCCCACCAAATGATTTTGTGAAAATGAGAAACCAACCAAGATATTATTTG
This sequence comes from Picea mariana, assembly GCA_032191745.1. Lineage (NCBI taxonomy): Eukaryota > Viridiplantae > Streptophyta > Pinopsida > Pinales > Pinaceae > Picea > Picea mariana. The sequence goes on from JASDQU010102778.1 coordinate 379,360, forward strand.
ATGAAGTATTGAACCCATTATTCAAAATAGTCAAACTTGCTAATGAGCAAAAGAATGAATACTTAATCATAATTTAAACGAAAGTAAACAATTGATAAAAATTAATGTTTTTGTTTAAATTGAGATTGCTATGCTCATTTCTAAATTTTGACATATACTCTTGTAATGCATGTCTCATACTATAGTGAATGTCTTAAGTTTGTCTCAAAGCAAACCAAGGTATGGAACTATTTGAAAAGATTGATTCTGTAGCTCATTATAATTATCAAGATTCTAATGGGGGCCCTTTAAATTTTGTAAAAATTTAGGGGGAGTTGTTGGGGCCCAACAAATGACGACTTACTGGATGAAGCAATTATCTCTGATCTGGTAAGATTTTATCTCAGGAAGAAAAGAATAAGACTTGAAAAATGATTTAAGCTCCCTGAAATAATTTCACTTTGAGACCATGTAGTATTAGGATAAGCTCAATGCTATAACCAGACAATAGAATTTGCTTTGCAGGGGATTATAACCTGAAATAATGTCTTAATCAAAGAGTCACGATGTTTATAAAAGAACTTCAATACCATTGACAGAGCCGCTGCTTCCAATAGGCGTCCATAGCCTCGGCATGGATGTCATTTAACCCACTCAAATGCTTTAATCCCATCCAATAGTTGTATCGAAATGATGCATACTTCCATAAAAGTTAATTTAAAATCATATAGTTGCTACCTCTCGACCCGACATTGCTTCATTGCCAGAAGGCCTATTCAGTACCCCGACGAAGTTGTCTTGGTATCATGTGTGCATTGATCCGCTGCTAGCGAGCCTGTTCAGTACCCTGACAGGTTTACAYACACTTCCCACACTTAAGTGCTTCCAACCCTCTTATGTCACTTTTAAATAATAATACAATTATAGATTTATTGATGACAAAGAGAGCGAGGTGACACTGGAGGTTAATTGCAATACATGTGATTAGTTTATTTATTTTCTTTCAAAACTGGAAGTTTTTTTTATCATGGTTTAGATATTTTATATTTCAGTTAAGAAATCATCTAGAGAATGGGGAAGCACTTAAAAGTGATTCCTTAAGAATATCGATGGCATAAAAAGTTAAAATATCATCGTAATTCTCAAATATTTAAACCACATCTCTGGTCTAATACTCCGACAAAGAAAATTTGAGGACAAAACGAAAGTGACAATTGACTTAAAAATCAATTTTCTGAGCTATATCTTAATATCAGGACCTTTTGAATTATTTCAAATTGCTTGAAAAAAACAAGCCTTAAAATGAATGCTTCCTTCGACAATCACTCTTTGATCAGAAATATATTCATTCAAAAAGACAGACAAGAAGAAAACTCATTCAAAACAATCAAAGAAAACAAAAAACACATAGCAAACCAAATCAAATTTTATTAATGGGATTCAAAATCAGAAGTACACAAAATCAAAACAACAACAAAAAAAAACTTTTCAGGAAACGATTTTGGCCAAAGATAAACTTGAGCTTTTGGATCCACTAGCATCTCACTGTAAAATAAAGGAATAACTAAATCATATAAAATATCATGTGTGAGCAAGTTCTTTTCTTAAGGTAGTGATGCATGAGATGTTACTTTGACCAAGCATTATTATTAAAAATAAAAGAGACTAAAAGAAAATAGAAAAATCCTTATTAAGATGAGTGCAGTCCTACTCGTGGCACCTTGGGTTAGGGTTGAATTGACAGTTCAAATTTACTTATCTCTATGCTTTCCATTTAAAATTTTCATGATGATACTGCGTTTTTGAAAAGAAATATTCAACGAAAAGCAGAGAGAAAAAGATTTAAAGTGGACTTCCCTGACAACATTCACATTATGGTTCTCTTGGTGTACCCACTTGTGTTCATAACTGCATATTACAAAGAGAAACAGTGAGAAATAAAACTAAAGGAAACCTACTCCTAAACCTACTCTAAACTACTAAATATATCAAAACGCTAAGTAAAATCGTATTTCTAGTGCAACCACAAGAGCATCTTCAATCCTACAAGGCATAGAAAGTCGAAAATCAGAATAAAAGAATGTAGTATTTGCAGATACAAAAGAAATATGTCATGATTACCTCCTATATATTCATTTAAAAACACAACAAGCACGACCTTACCATTCCTTTGAAACTTCTTGATGTATGAATCCTCCAACCATTCTGCAATCTTGTCATGATATGGGTCATAATGGCATGGAAGAGTGTAAGTATGTTTAGAAAACTTGTCAATATTATGGGATCTGACATAACCATTAGCCAAGGCCGAAATGCCCCATCCTCCTGACAATTCTCCAAGTGTTCATTAATTTCTTCACATGGAGGATCTAAAAAAATCATGTCATGCTTACTTCCTAGATATTTAGGTAGAAATAAAGCAAGCACAACTTTATCTTTATTATGAAGATTTTTTAGATACGAATCTTCAAGCCATTCTAAGATCCTATCATAAAAATTAGGATGCAAACTATGACTTTGATGAAATGGATATATCAATGGGGAACACATCATAAGAGGATTCATGATATCAATTAGATTATTGGTTTGAACGATTCCTTTGATGAGATTGATCGTTTCAAAATGTGAAGCATAAACATTAAAATTCGAACTAATCAAAGAACGAATATGCAATGTAGAATATTTGATCTCCATAAGAATGAGTGCATTGTCTTTTTAAAAAATAAATCATGTAAAATAATCTTGCAACATATTTTTTTTTCCATGCGAGTGATGAAAGTGAAGGAGCATCAAATCCAACTTCATAAATGTTATGTTTGGAATTAATTTCACCAAATCTTAGCATATCGAAAAGATCTGATTGTGATGGAAACGAGTAAGATACCATGGGTAAAGTATCATGTCCACCAAAATCTAAGAAGAGATCAAGATATAAAGAGTAAAAGGAATAAAAAATGAGCACATGAAAAGAATCTCTTGAGCTATGATATTTAACAATGGTATTCTCAAGACATTCTTCTTCACTTTCCTTAAAATTTTCACTCTTTTTTGGTGATAAATTATTCAACATAATATTATCATCTAAATTTGTTTCCTGTATGATAGATAATTCAAAACTTTCATGACAAACATCTAATCTTTCCTGTGGATAAGGTATGATTTGTGGATGAAGGTTTAAGGTTTCTTCTTCCAATTACATATCTACATCTCTAATTAGTTTCATTGGAATGTTAGAATGCTTAATATCATTTTCATTAGCTAAGTTTTCTTTAATAACCGAATTTAAATATTGATTAGAGCAAGAGTTAAAAGAATATGGACATTCACCTTGACCCAACATCAAATCTTCTTCCACGATGGTCGATGACTGAGTATACAATGATTCAGAGGAAAAACCAATTTGATTGTCAGTAAAAACCTTTTCAGTAGATTCTACTTCCCTTGCTTGTTCAGAATTTTCGGATGGATTCCTCTCATCCTGCGAACAAAATTCTTCTCACAATTGAGTGATAGGATTTGTAATTGATTCATCATTCACGATTGAATATGACTGGATGAAAGGGATGCAAGCATCATAGAGGAGATTTAGTACAAATGACATGTCATCAAAATTAAATTTATAGAGAACATGATGGATTCTTGTTGATAAGCCTTCTGGAGATGAATTGTCTTTGATTAGTAAAGTTTGAAATTCTTCACATAATTGATTGTAATCATAGTTTTCAAAAACATCTAAAAATTCCTCTACAAATTTAAACCAATCAATAATGTGATATGCTGGGAAAGACTCAAACTAATGTTTAATCCGACCCCTAAAAGTAAAAGAGAACAATCTGCATAAAACCTTTAAATCAGAAATATCATGATTGATGCATTTACACAAAAACTTGTTAATATGGTCTTTTGTAGATACATCCCCCCCACCATCAAAGGTGAGTTTGGAAAAGTGAGAGACTGTCTCGTTGGGAATATCAGGTAATGAGAAGTGGAAAGAATGTTCCAACATAGTGATTTGGGGAGCCATGGGGTATTAAATACATTCAAAACAAAGACTCCTGCAAGGCCAACTTGTCCATCTAGACTTCCTTCTAGTGCATTTTAAGATGACACAAAAGAAGAATTTATAAATTTGGAATTATGATAGGCTAAGGGGTAAAACATTTAATAATTAAATTTACCTTGACCCTCCTTCTAGCGCCATTTGTTGACGGGCATAAATGACACACCATCAATTGGAAGGTTAGATTCGAACCGAGGTTGTCTAATTAACCCAAGCCGTTTGGTATGATCTGACCCAATGGGTTTAATGGCTCCGTTGGCCAAATAAAGTCCTAAAAAAAGTAAAAGAAATAAATTAATCTAAAGCTATGATTCTAACAAATGATATATAACTTACTAATGTTTATTAAAAAAAAAAACGTGAATATACAAATGATTATAAACAATCTATATACAGTTTACAAGATTTACTTAAAATCTTGCGAATATGAATGTTCATAATAATGTTTCAAAATAAGATAAAATGAGAACAAAAATCTTTTTGTTTTTTTAATGTTTAAAGATTTTAAACTAATAAATACTAAGCAAATACAATGAAAACAATGACACAGAAACCGTCAAAGCTAATTAATGCAATCATCGTCCTATTCATATATAAACAAATTTGAATAAAAGAAAGCAATGCACCTACTAACCTCTCATTGATCAACTAAATTCATCTCTCTGTATTTGTATGAGCTCCTCTTAACCTGTGTCAAGTGTAAACCTATGAAAAAAACAAGCATAATACTTCCTGAAGAAATTCAAGGAAGTGTTTCATATTCTGGAGCGAGTTTATAATGACAGAAAGACAAATAATTATATATCTTGTGACCTTGAAATGTCCAATAACTGAAAATGAAAGAAATTCCAATTCTTAGGAATGGTGTTACCAACCATCTAGCATCATATGTAAACTAAAAATACTTGAATAGATGATCAATCACAGATATAAACTAAACCAAAAGATGATGAACAACATAAAGAAAAACATGATATAAAATATTGTGTGTAGAACTGACTAAAGCTAATTCGACACAGATAACATTTCACATCAAGAAATTACATGAAAATACAATGAAAAAACACTGCAAAGTCTACACAGGACGAAATCCAAAGAGTAAACTGATTTCTCATATAGTTTCAAACAAAATATGTTCATCATATGGTCTAGGAAGAACTTTTGGGATAATAGACTCTTAAAGATTGAAAAAATTAATATATAAATGATAACAATTAACCATGTATTGATAAAATAGACTAAAGCTATTTTAAATCAATGCATAATCTATTATTCAAAGAATATGAAGATATTATAATGAAAATAAAATCATTTTACTCACAGGACAAAAGCCTTTAAGCAACCTAGAATTCCATATTCTTCTTTGAAAATACTTGTCCATTTTCCCAAAGATTCGAACCATCCGTTACTCCATTTGAAAAAAAAAAAAGTTTACAAAAGAAATAATATACAAAAAAGAAAGGATCAAAATCCTCCTCTCCATTTCTTGGATCTATTGGCTCTGAACTTTCTCATATATTTATACCATGAATGAACAATCTGGGCGTCACTAATAATTTCCGCCACCTGAAATTTACCTCATAAAGAGACACAAATATCTCTCAAATCGTGCATTTGTTTGAGAAAATTCCCGCGTGTAAGATAAATGGGTCCATTTTGGAGATGCGTTTTCAACCGTTTCTTCATATTCCTCATGGTTTGGCTACAATCAGTCCCGCAAAATCGTATGTCTGTTCTTGACGCATTTCCAAATTTTATTTGTTGTTGCTCATAAATTTATTTGCAACAATCCAATATTATTTTTGGATCAATCATCTTGAATGCATTTAGATAATAAAATCAAGCCATGATCAGATCCGTACCAAATAACTGATAATAGAAACCCGTGAAACAAAAAGAAACCTAAATTAATAACCTAAAAATTGTGAATAAAACAAAATCCAGAACAATAAAATTAAAGTGAATTTAAACTAACTATAAGTTCTAAACAAACATTGCTTATATTTTCGTTCAAATATGATCTTAAAATTCTAGAAGCTTCAATTTGATGGAGAGGAGAAAAATATTAATTTTGGGTTTTCACAAAATCAAACAAATGATAGATTATTTTATTATTATTATTTCTATTTTGAAATGAGATGCAAAATGAAAAAATAATTTAATTAATTAATCCCACCAAATGATTTTGTGAAAATGAGAAACCAACCAAAATATTATTTGATGAAGTATTGAACCCATTATTCAAAATAGTCAAACTTGCTAATGAACCAAAGAATGAACACATAATCATAATTTAAACGAAAGTAAATAGTTGATAAAAATTAACGTTTTTGTTTAAATTGAGATTTCTATGCTCATTTCTAAATTTTGACATATACTCTTGTAATGAATGTCTCATACTATAGTGAATGTCTTAAGTTTGTCTCAAAGAAAGCCAAGGTATTGAACTATTTGAAAAGGTTGATTCTGTAGCTCATTATAATTATCAAGATTCTAATGGGGACCCTTTAAATTTTGTAAAAAATTAGGGGGAGTTGTTGGGGCCCAACAACACACTACTAGAAATATGAACAATAAATACATAGATTTTAACTCTCAATCACCTCTATCTTCTATTGAAAACTGAAAAGAAGAAATGCACTACAATAGATCAAAATTGAAACTCACTAACCATTCTTTTGGTGCACCCTAGGTATGTTTTATAGAATAATATATAGAGACAAGATACATTGTATCTGGGCACATAAAAATGAGCACCCCAATTGACAGGGTTGAACCCTAACCCTAATCATTTGAAGAATTGTGCCCACCTACATGGATAGACATGCCAAGAATAGTGTGCCCCGACTGGAGAAGAATGCAACATTCACTAATGCATGCACCTCCTTAGAATCTATGCTCTCCTCCTAGAATAAGTCATCCTCATGCAGTGTGCCCTACTAGTCTAGGTATTTGCACCTACATATAATAATGGAAAAATGCATGTAGAAACATAAATAGAATTGAAGATAACTCAATTCCTAAATATGGATCATGTATGGCTACAGCATGTGTGAGCCTCTATCACAATCTATAAAACAATGCCTCCTAGAAGATAAATTAGTGCACCTAAAACTTGTTACAACAACACACAAATCCATAAACAAGCTAGGTACTATATGGACCTACTTACAAAATACGGGTTGGACTCGACCGTAGGAGAACACTGACCAACAAACTAGGGAAAAATTTAACATCATTGTCCATACACAACATCAAAAGATGGAGGTGGAAAACAACAATTACATGATTCAAAATGGAATTTTTTGGTGGAAGAATGTACTACACTGTTATAAGAGTGTTGAATATACACCAATTATTCATCCCAGATCTTCAAATGTTTCCTATTGTAGCTTCTCAACAATTGCATCAAAGTTTTGTTATCTACTTCAGTCTGACCATCGGTTTGGGACGGAGTGCAGTCAAATTCTTAAGATCAGTATCCATTATTTACCATAAGGTTTTCCAAAACTTACCCAAAAATATTTCATCTTGATCAAGCACAATAGAAACAAGGCAATCCAAAATGTACCCATCAATTAGAGATAAATAATTTAGTGGCTTCATGACCCTTAACTGTCTTCTTGCAAGGCATCAACATAGACATCTTCCTAAATCTGTCCACAACAACAAAAAAAAATCATGGCATCAAATGGTCATTGATAAACGTCCAACAAAATCCTTAGAGATACTCTCCCATGGTTTGTTGGGAACCAGTAATGGCAAGTACAACCCAAGTTTCCTATTTCTTGATTTACTGGTGCTACAAAGAATACCACCTTCAATATATTTAGAAACATGCTCTTGCATCTTATGCCAACCCACATACCTTTGTAGATTTGGAATTTTTTTCCAATGCCCAAATGTCCAACAATTATTGAAGTATAAGCTTCTTCGATTGAATGAATTCTCCTTTCTTGTGGAATTCATAGCTTATCCAATTTGTAAAGTGTCCCATAATGGACAAAGTATTCAATTTCTTTTGAACCAGATGTTATTTTGTCTTTCAACTATAGAAAGATGTTTCCAAAATTAACATCATTCACATACTCTTCTCCCATAACTTCAAGGGTGAAAGGTTCATATTTCAATATGGTTCCCACAACTGTGATTTTTTTCATGGATGGTCTTGAGAACATGTCTGCAACCTCATTTGCGGTTCTCTTCTTGTATTGATTGTTGAATGGAATCTCTATGAAAATCCCCATCCACTTTTAATGCTTGGCATGATACACATTGATTTGAATTTGAAAAAATTAGAGTGTTTGGTGATCGATTTGAATCACTGTCTCCTTACCCAAGAGATAATTCCCCCACTTCTTCATTTCTTATACGAGGGCATATCGTTTTGGGTCATATATAGGGTAGTTCAACACTCCTCCATGAAACAACTTGGAGTAATAAAACACAAGCCTTCTTCCTTGCATAAGTATTTATCCCATGATGTACCCACTTGCATCAATCTCGATCTCAAATGGTTGTTGCAAATTAGGCATGGGAAAAATTGGTGCTTGATTTATTCTTCTCTTTAAATAATCAAAAGACCTTTTTTGTGGTTTTCCCCAATGTAGGCTCTTCCCTTTGGTTGTTACAAGGCGAAGTGGTGTAGATATTGCTGAAAATGAAGCTCCGAACTTATGCAAATATTGTGCTTCTTCCATAAAGCTTCATATCTCTATTACGCAGGTAGGAGTTGACCAATTGCTAATGGCTTTGAACTTTGTTGGATCTATGGTCAATTCCCCACCTCCAATTACATGTCCAAGGTAAACCAATAATTTCTTATCAAATTCACATTTATTGAGATTAACCAATAGTGGATTTCTCTTGAGTGTGTCCAGACCCTATTTTAGATACAACATGCTCTTCCCAAGTAGATTTGATATTAAAATATCTTCCAAATAAAATATTAAAAAAAATCTATAAATGGACACAACACATCATTCAACAAACACTTAAAAGTTGCAGGTGTGTTACATAATTTGAAAGGCATAACTAACCATTCAAACAAACCCTTTTGTATTTTAAATGTTGTCTTCCAAGTGTTTTCTTCTCTTACTTGCACTTGGTGATAGCCTTATTTGAGGTTCAACTTTGTGAAGTGCTTTGCTTGTAGTTTTTGATCCAAAAAGTCTTCGATGTATGGCTATGGATAGCGATTCTTGATGGTTATTTTGTTCGATGCTTGGTAGTCAATACACATGGGCACCCTAACAGTGCCCATGTTCTAGGGGTCTCCCATCAATGAACAGTTTCGTTGATGTGGCCAAGAAGCCACAAGTCATCCATGCATTTTAATTCCTCGGCTAAATGAGTACCATTAACACCCTTGGTTAGTTCCAAGTTGACTACAAGTCCCTATTGACTAGGGAACTAAACAGCCATGAGTCAATTGTCATGCCACCAACTTGAGGCATGCATCTCATTGATTGAGAGGGTGATCCAATTATCCTTGTGGGATGAACTAGCACCTTCTCCAAGCAATATTTTTTCCTCATAAGATCCCCCATGTCCAATACCAATTCACCATTTGGTCCTCATGAGTGTGGTCAACTCTGAACTTGTAGTCGATTTCCACGTGGAAATGTGGTTGAGACAAAATGTTCGACCACCCCTCTACATATCTTTTCACCATTAGAGCTCTAAAAGTTAATCCTACAATCTCATGGATTTGGTGCACCAACATTCAACTTTTGTCGAAAGAGTGTTCAATCTACTAAGCCATTTCAACTTTGTTTATGATCTATTTTAGATCATGAACTTGAAAGCAAATTGAAGTAACTATCTAAAGAAGGAAAATTCAAACCGACACTTCTCTTTGGGGTTACCAAGTTTTCTTGGTGCCCAAGAAATATAATAATGATGAAGAATCTATACAAATTTATATATGCTAAAAAAAATTACCATAAAAACTATGTACCCTTCTCATAGGATTGGTGACCTTCTATATCAAGTTAAAGGAACTGATTTTTCTGTAAAGATTGATTTAACTTTATATTACCATCAAATCCATATGACGCCTTGTTGGTGTATATATATGCTTAGTATATTGCACTCATTTATATGTCAATCCGAGGTTTGTAATCAAAAGAATTGTTACACCATATGTGCCGAAAATAGGTAACCTATCTATGTTGGTTGTATCTAGCTCAATCAGGAAATAATTAATAACATAACACTATGTTTTTAGAATATCTAAGTACTTCACACAACTTCAAACTCAGAAGATAAATATTATAGTAAAACTCTCAAACAAACACTCAATTGAGAAGGTTCTTTCTTAGATAACAAGTCTGTTCATTATAGGCTCGTGAAATGAAGAGATGAACTGAGATCTTGCTTCTTGTAGCAATTTAAATAGAAATTAACAATTCACTTTATTTTATCTTATAAAGAAACCAATCATAACCCTATCAATTCCAATCAAACCTTCTTCAATACATGAGACAATCAATATGATTGAAAGAATTCATTACATGGAGCATGAAGGTGAGAGATGACATCTTATTGTTCATGTACCTACTAAGAACAACATCAATCTGCAGAAATGAAAACAGAATTATCTAATCTACTCAATGTATAACTGTTCATTCATATTGATCTAAAATTAAATCTATTTAGAAATCTGTATTGTACTTAGAAAAGTTTATGCACTTAGAATCATTTTCAACACACAACTATTATATTTGCATACTCACACAATTAACTTACGACACACAAAGACATGTACATGGAGGCTTACCTTGGTTGGGGTGGTGGGCCCTTGCCGAACCAACAAGGTACCTCTAAAGAAATTACATACTATTTGGATCAAGAATATTAGGACAAGAAGACTGGTGGAAAAGGCCTCAAGCCATTATTCTCAACATTGTATTCATCTTAATGATACAAAGATATAATACAATAATGAAACCACCTCAATTGTTCTCACATCGACACCTCATCAGAAGATAAGGTAGGAGGAGGAAATATAGAAATCAAGAAACACACTTAGGATAACATCTATATCCTAGCATGTGAAATATACAAAGGTGGTATACTAAGACTTAATGATTGTATATGAGAAAGAGGCTAACATTCCTCCCTTCAATCATAATTCCAAACAACAATACCAACAAAGTAGGTGCATAAGTTGGTATATCTCCATGTCGTCATGCTGAAACTCCTGAGCTGAGTCACAATGAAGAACTGCCTGAAAAACCGCCAATCTGGATGTTGAATTTGTTCATCTGAAATGAACTGGAAGAGAGCTGAGATATGGAGGTGAACAACTGTAATATCTGAATATTCCCTGATTGCTTTGAYAATTTGATCATTTTGCCAAGTATTTTAGCTAGAATAATCTGATGTCTTCTGCTAATTGGTGAACATGTAGTATCACCAGTCTACTATCAGTGTATCAATGAAAGTGCTCTCTGAATTTGGGATAACCACTGGCCAATTGATACCATGTATTTGATGGTTTTTGRATAACCACTAACCGATTGTGACACTTTTAGGTGTCCAACAACATCCCAATGTATAATGTGGATGATTTAATTGCAAGTCATTGAACCATAATCCTGCCAAATTATGCCATCTCACTATGTAATCATGTGATCCGGGATGCATGCAATTTGTTCACTTAATGTAAAATCCAATTTGATGAGAGCGAACCAAGAGAAGTGAATCAGCTTCTAGTCTGACACATCCCTGAAAATGCCTGACAACTTTATCAAATTCCAAGCTGCAATGCAGAAGGATACTCTTGTCCTCTACTAGGTCGAATGACCATCTATGTGAACTAAATGTCCACATCATTGCTCTCAAAATCAAAATTAACATCCAAATTATGTATGATTCAAATTAAACTTATTGAGCCATAATTCTACCAAATTCTGTCATCTACAGACCACAGTTGCTCATTTGGACAATTTCATGCCCATCTGACATTTTTGATGTTTGTTGTTGTCAAAAATTTCTGTCTAACAACCACCTTCAATTCCATCATCAATTCCCCCCTTTGTCAGCTGAAAGGAGATACCACAAGTGGTTTCATGAACCATCGTCACTGGAATTTTGAACTCCCCCCCTTAAGGTGCATGAGAGTTTCATCATTGTACTCCCCCCTTCTATGCTCAAGAGAGTACCATACTTGTTCCATTTGAGTACAACACAAAGTGGGCATGCGGAAACAACCACATGTTATCTCATCCCATGAGGGCCATGCTCGAAAGCTATGCCATAAGGGGACCACTTATGTGAAATACAAAAATGTTATGTTCTACAAGATTGGTCTTTACTCGGGATTGAATTCTTCGGTAAGACTTATATAATCGCTTGGTTGTTGATGAGCACTGCCAAGGATCAATCCACTCATATTGAATCTGTCTGAAGAATAGTTATGCTTGCCACAATGTTGGCAAGGATGGAGATCAAAACACTGATTGTCCTTGTGACCAACTTGATTACAATGTTGGCATTTCACATTCTGATGCTGAACTCGAACAGGTGAAAGTGAATATTCTTGAAGGAATCCAACACTATGGAACTTGATTGGTCTGGAATAATTAGGAATATGAAAGGTAACTTCCTTGTCATATCCAAGTCTTGTTTTATTCTTGTTGCAAATGATTTCTTCCCAAGGTATGATGATGGACCTGTAAAGAGTATTATGAGTCTGATTATGCTGAACTTGATCAACTTCATCTTCATTTGAAGTTGCTTTTGAAGTTGGCTCACTGAGGTTCTCCTTCACTGACTTTTGATCATCATTATCATCATCATCATTATAGAGAGGGTTGTTCTGAACAAAAACTAGTTCATAATACTTCATTGGCTGTTGATTTTTGAGATTTATCAACTCATCATTCAATAGTTGGGATTGTGCTTGAAGAAGTCTAACTTTAGCTTGCGTCACTTGCAAACAAGTTAGCACTGATTGAAGAGTTGCTTTTTTCAATATCACTATGTTGACTTCAGTGGTGTTTATTAGAGTGTTCAAAAACTCTAATAATTCACGACTTTGCTCCATTTGAACACGCTCACTTGAAATTATTGTTCACTTTCTCTTCTCGCTCGCTTAAATTTGTTTCACGCTCACTTGTACTCGCTCATTTGAACTTTTCTTGCTTTCTTCCAAGAATTTGAGGATGTCGGTTACCACCAAAAATGCATCCAAAAACTTGTGATGTTTTACAATGATTCAAGTTAAACTACTCAACCTTGTCAATTTTGACTCAAAAATGACAAAAGACTCTTGGGTGTCAGGCTCAACTGAGAATGCACCTTATGACAAATTCAATTCAACTCAACTTTATTTATAAAGACAAGTAAACTTACAAAAGGACTATTTGCAAGTTATAATAAATCATGATTCTTAAGTCGAATTAATCTTCAAATTTGAATGTGTTGTTGATGCTTTTGAGTCGAGTTCTCCTTTGATTATGAGCTTGTTTTGTTCATTGTTGATGTGATTTCTGATTTGATATCTTTTCTTCTTCTTGATTACTTTTCTTAGTTGTACTTGAATAACATTATGCATGAGCTTATGTGTTGCGTAAATGCTAAAATTGCAATTGTGTTTATGTCAAAACTAGATAATAAACAATATAAGCCTCCATGAAAAGATCACCAACACACACTACACAAGGTGTACCTAAGATCCCCTTATTCAATTTCGGGCGGATCTTGGACACAAGAACCAAATAAAATGATTTTATTATGTTATCATTCTTACAATGAAAAAGGTGGCCAGATCTAAAGCCAAAGGTTTTCCTCCAAATTTCGCCAAACTCCTCTTACAAAAAAAATAGTGCTCATAAAAAATTATAAGCATTCCACCTTTTAAAAAGATATCAATACAACAATCCTTATATCTCCTCCTTTATATAAAGGGCACAAAATATCTAAAAAAGAACATGAATATGTTCTAGCTTTGCTTTCTAAAAGGATTCTTTCTACTTTATTTTTATATCCCGCTTTCTTTTTAGTGGCATAAACCATATAAATTCTCAAAAAACACTTAAACACTTAAACACTTTTCTTTTTATTTGATTACTTTTCCACAAAAGTAATAAAAAATGATTATGCTATGGGATTAAAAACCATGCAATGAGACTTACATTAATACCCGTTGGGTATTGTGCACTAGCTTATAAAGTATTAATGAGATTTTACTCGTTTTGATTGAGGTCGCTGCCATTGACTGCAGAAAGGATGATTCATGCCATGATTTGAGAAGTGCCAAGCTTTGAACATTGAGTTTGTTTTCATGCGCATCAATCCATAAGCTTCACACAACTACCAAATGGACACCGCGTGCTACCATTCACACTGATATCTACTGGCTTTTGAAGCGAACGATCTTATCAACAAAGGGATGAAATCGATATTAACAATATTGGGAATGACTCAGATCTACCACATAGATCTATCACTCATATCTAAACATTATTGCTAGATTTATTCAATGTATATGCAGAAGCTGAGACTCTTCCAAAATTTTCTGTGTATGGATCTAAAGAGACCTGATATCCATTTGGGTTGTTGTGGTTGCGTCTCATTACACAAAACCCTCCAATTTTACTCATACATTTAACAAATAGAGGTGCACAATTTGGAAAATGGAATTCTTGCGATCAAATTCGAGAGACACAATATAGATCTAGATCTATAGAATATGAAAAACAATTTCCTGTGTGTTAGAAAATCCAGTGTGTCAAATCAAGTTGCCTTCTCGTTCATCCTATTTTCTTTCTTTCTCTTTCCACAAAAGTGTGAATTTTATAGATATCTAGTCCTTGGCTACCACCAGGCACAAAATTGATGTACAAAGGAAAGTAGATGGTTGTTCTGCAGGTCTAAAGATAGATCGATTGCTTGTTGAAGTAACAGATCCCTAGAAATATTGAAAAACCAAATCGCACCACACTGGAAACTAAGTCGTTGGAAATGGTGGGTGCCAGAAACAAGATTGATCACAGAAATGAATAGATTACTGATTTTGATTATTGTTTGGATTGCTGACAAATCTATCGTAATCATGTGGTTAAAACTGACAGATCTAGGTGGACTGTTGAGCGAACTTCTACACATCTCATTGATTGGTGAACATGAATACAATGATAACAGATCTTTAACAAATTGCTAATTGCAGAGGGAAATTTCCAAAACATTGAATGCATACCTTGGATTTTCTACTATCTAAGTTCCATACCAAATCAACAATGTTCTTCTTAACCAAAGGTGTTCTCCTTCGCCTAGTTCCTCACGTTGGATTGGAACATACGCACTCTGGTTTCAATTTCTTTCTCTCATTCCTCTGTATTAGTGAAAGGCAACATGTACTCTTCAAATTTTTGTCAACATCCAAAATCCTCTACTTCCATGAAAAAATATCATGGCTCTCAAGACTACCAGGCCCTTAAGAACTATAAGAGCTCTGATACCAATTGAAGAAATTGAGCATAAGAATATTAGGGCAAGAAGATTGGCGGAAAAGGCCTCAAGCCATTATTCTCAACATTGTATTCATCTTAATGATACAAATATATAATACAATAATGAAACCACCTCAATTGTTCTCACATCGACACCTCATATGGAGATAAGGTAGGAGGAGAAAATATAGAAATCTAGAAGCACATTTAGGATAACATCTATATCCTAGCATGTGAAATATACAAAGGTGGTATACTAAGACTTAATGATTGTATATGAGAAAGAGGTTAACATATTGTTCCTGTACCTACTAAGAACAATACAATCATAAATTAAAAAAAATAACAATTACTTATTTAACAATCCCAAACATCTATCCATCTTTTGTTAACTAACTATCAAATTGCAGAAATGAAAATGGAATTATATACTCTACTCAATGTATAATTGTTCATTCACACTGATCCAAAATTAAATCTATTTAGAAATCTGTATTGTACTTAGAAAATTTTATGCACTTAGAATCATTTTCAACACACAACTATTATATTTGCACACTCACACAATTAACTTACGACACACAAAGACAGGTACATGGAGGCTTACCTTGGTTGGGGCAGTGGGCCCTTGCCGAACCAACAAGGTACCTCTAAAGAAATTACAGACTAAAACACTTTACTCATACTCATGAATTGCACAAGATAGCATTCATATTCCATCAATTGATCAAGTGAATCAATAATTCAACATTTCATTTTCCAGCATAACAATGTGTATCATTCTCTACTTACTACCTATCATCTACACAACATCCCTTTTAAAGAAGTTTAGCTATTATAATCAAGGAATGAGGATAATTATCAATTGTTTATAAAATATTACAATTGGTGAATCATATCGTATCTCAAGGAATGGACTTCATCCTCATGACAGGGAGTGCATGAGTGATGAAGTCTATCGTGATCTCCAAACGATCCAAGGATACTTCTATCCAACTAATTTCTTGAAACCTCCACTAGCATACTCATTCAAAACGTTAATCCTGTAGACAAGGGTTTAGTATCAGACTAGCACAATAATAGATCTGGGTATCAGACCAACGATACGGTGGTACCGGAATAGGCGCAGAGCTGGTACCAGATCAATGCAGAGTACCAGATAAGGCAGAGTATCGAACCAGGAGGAGTACCGGATCAAGCAGAGTACCAGATCAAGCAGAGTACCAGATCAGGCAGAGTACCAGAGCAGGCGGAGTACCATAATATATCAATTGGTTGTTGCATTACCAGACCAACGGTATTATCGGATGAAGTGATGCCTTGTCATGAAGCTGCTTAATAATAGTCAAAGTAATTAGGAGCATAATAATAAACCATTTAATCCCAATTTAATCAAGAAATCAAACAAATCATGTTTTAACATAGGTTACCTCTTTATGCATATGGACAAGGTCACAAGGTAGTTTTGTGGAGGAAATAGACAACATATGCACACGTCAGAGGTAAAATTCACCCAGATAGAGGGTAATATAGGGTAATAGAAGTGTCAAAATGGAGACTCAACATTTCCCCCATGCTTAAGTCATTGCATGTCCTCATGCAAAAATGTCAAAACTGATACTCAAGACTTTGCAAAACTGAACCGTCTCCCATCCTGTTTGAACATCATTTATCTAGCTGTAGAATTTTGAAACCAGAAGCTTCACTCCTAAGTTCCTTCTTAATCACCCTGGTGTATTGGATCAAACGTAAAACTTTGTTGAGTTTAGCAGAGACTTCTTCTTGTGCATCCTGTAACCTTAGGTTATATTCTTTCAATTGTGCATTCTCTGCCTTAATGTGCCTATCCAAAACTTGATACTTTGTAACCTCTTGTTTCAACTTCTCATTATGTTTTTTCAGTTTCCCAACCTTCACTATCAACTATTGTTTGCTCAGGGAACTGGCAGGATCAGATGTGGTTGTTTGTTCAGTTACCTCCCTTCGAGCTTCCTTTTCCTTTCTTAAACCTCTCAAGGTCTCTGTTACCAACCCCTTGGTTTCACTAATCGTTGCTCCATAACCACTTTATTTATTTGGAGAATTCAGAATATGAATAGGCTCTTTTGGAAGAGAAGGCACATGTGGAACTATTATCTGTTTATCCATGCTCCTTTTAGTTCTTCATACATGAAGTGAGGCTTCCTCATATTTGCTGACAGGGGTGGAAGTCTCTTCAAACAACTTCCTCTTCTTTGTTTTAGTAGCAGTTATAGGCATGGGGACCTATTTCTCTCGTACCTTAGAGGACTGAAGTGTAGGTTTTGGATTTTGTTCTTGCTGAACATTCCTTGTTTCCACTCTAGAGGATTGAGGTGTAGGCTATGATATTTGTTTCTTTTGAACCTTCCTCATTTTAAGATTCCCCTTACTTCCACTTGTCACCTCAGGAGTCTTCTCCAACTCACTAATCGACTCTTTAGGAAACACAATAGCTGCTTCATGGGTCTTCTCCAACTCATTAACTGATCTTTGAGGGAACTCGATAGTTTCCTCGGGGGAATCATTTGAAACTTCCTTTTGACATGTTTTCTTTCTTTTTCGCCTCTCACTTTGTGGCAGTTGATTTTTAGCAGTTGAGGTCAGACTTGGTTCCTTAGATTGGGCATGACTCTCCTTCCTGGACGTAGTGGGCTCCTCTAGGATTTGTTATGCTGGAACATCCTTCTTTTGACACTTTTTCATGCTCTGAATGTTTATTTCATGGTCATTTTCCAACCTGCTAACTAGCTTTGGTGATAATTCAATGGTTTCCTCAGGAGCACTATCTGAGCGTTCACCTTGACCAGAGTCCTTTCTTTGCTACCTTTTAGTTTTTGGAATCAAGTTTGGACTTGCTTTCTGAGATTGGGAGGTCCTCTTTTTCTTGGATGCAACAGGCTCTTCTATAACAGACTTATCTTTGTCCAACTTATCAACAAGCTGGGATGAACTAGGTGTAACATCATCTTCTTCACCCCCTAACTTCTTCCCTTTTTTTTTCTTTGTCTTTCTACTGGACCCCTCACTACATGCCTCTGTTTCCCTTTCTTCTATAGATTTAGAAGCTCCTTCTTGAGAAATTTTTTGTTGAAGGAGTTGTTTCCAACTATTTCCTTGTTTTCTCAATGCATTGAAAACCAATAATTTCATTAGGCCATGGTGATGGATACTAGTTTCGGGTTTCTTGGATGTTGATTTAATGACTCTCACCATTTTATTTAAATTCATCCATAGCAAGTGGGGAAAATCGATTTGTGGCCCTCCTTCAAAATGTGACAAAAGTTATAAATGGTATAGTAAGGTCACAACATACCTCCCTTCGCAAGTGAGAAATATCTATAAAATAATGAGCATCATCCAATATTCTTCCTTAATACATATTCGAGGAATGCCTTTGGTCCAATCGGGGTCCTGATGCTCCAACTTTAGAAGCATTTGATAAAGCTTCATGTCAACGATCACCCCCTTAAAATATTTCTCTCCAGAGGAAGGTAAGCCTGTAGATTCCACTATGGTGGTCTCCGAAACTGTTAATTTCATATCCCCAAACTGAACACTCTCTCCATCATAGGTCTACGCAAAAGCAAGAGAGACTCCCTTGTGATAGCCTTTGAATTTTTCCAAAAATGGAACCCAACCGGCCTGTTCAAATCTCTCCCTCCAAGCTTGGTATTCTTGTGTCTCCCTGTATAATTGGAACACAGGTTCGTGTCTATCAACCCCCATGCTGGCTTAAAACAATTCTTAAAGCATATGAGGCAACATAATAGAGGATCGAGGGTTGAGCACCAGATCAGTGCAACCCGTGATGGAGTATTGGAAGAGGATACGTATGAAAACGATATGAAGGGACATAACACAATGTAAATGGAGATGGTGTGACAATAAAATGGGTAAATAACACTCATCTGGATGGCAAAGCCATCCATAGGAGTGTTTATAAGTTAAGATTCAGATTGCAACAGTCACATCCATGGTAATGATGGCAAGGTAAGATAAGTTGAATTCATGAATAACTTATAAAATCGTATGGATGTTGGAATCAGATCGTGTTTACGGGAGTGTTGGGCAATGATTACAGGAGATGTGGTCGTTGTGACTGAAATTCACAAGTATGAAATCGTCTGACGTCATCGTGATCAGAATGGAATCATGGTTTGAAATGCATTAATATGTGTCTTAAGTCATTCATATGGCACGATGTTGGATCATGGTATTATGATGTTTCTTCACCATATAAACAGAAATAATGAAATTGGTCCTGTTAGAGGTATAATTACCTCGTACTCTCAACATTTTGGGTGCATATGAATGATTTCTATATGAGGAGATGTATACGAGGGCTTGCAGAAGTTCATGGTAGGGAGCGTGCAATAATTGAGGACATGAAGATGCATAAGAGTAACCACACATTTAATACATAATTAGTCTAATTCTTTAATAGAAAAAAAAAACGAGAAAAAAATGTTGAGTTTATACCTCCTATTACTTGAAGTATTTATATCAAGCAGAAAAAACTTTGATTATAGGATAATGATTGCCAAACTTCATCTCCAATACTAGATCACACCTTAGTACCAGACCACTGCAAAGAGTTGTTGTAGTACCAGACCAACGTAGAGAGTTGTTGTAGTACCAGACCAACACATACCTTCTCCCTTAGTACCAAATGGGCATAGGGGAAAATTTGTTGTAGTACTGGAACAACATAGGTCTTTTCCACAGTACCAGATGAGAAAAAAGGTGAACATTGCTGCAGTACCGGAACAACGTAGAGTTTTTCCCAGTATTGGATGAACACAAGGGTGAATTTGTTGCAGTATCAGATCAACGTAGAGTTTTTCCCAATACCGGAATAACATAGGCCTTCCCCCACAGTACCGGATGAGCACAAAGGAAAACATTTTTACAGTACTGGAACGAAATAGGCCTTCTCCTTCAGTACCAGATGAGCATAGAGGTGAACTTTTTTGCAGTACTGGAATAACACAGAGACGCTATCCAATATCAGATCACCACAAAATTGTATTCTGGTACTCAATGGAAATTGGATAAGGTACCTGGTAGTGTGTTATGTAGACTGGAGCTTTGTAGGCTTCATTTTGTAGAAATTGTTGGCTTTTCCTACTGCTATGGAAGAGAACATGTGTTTTGATTATACTGAAATACCATGTAGGTAAAACGGGTAACAACACTTGGTACATAAATTCTGAATTTGCAGTGGAAGTGTCAGAAAATAAGAAAAAAGAATTCAATGACTGGGCCCCAAGCTCTGTAACAAGAAGGTACTCTGTAGCTGGACAACCTCATGTTTGGAACCAAGCTGATCACTGTTCCTGTTTCCACTTCCTTTTTATTATAAAAATAATCCTAAGTACTACTATTCTGTGGATTTTTCTCGAGCCCAGATTAGTTAATTCTCCCCGATGTTTTCAGTTTTAAGGATTCTGAAAAACTTAAAGAAAACTCCATCTATTGTCCCATGGATTTTTCTCAAGCCCGGGCCAGTTCCTGCTTGCTGGTGTTTTCAATTTTTAGGAGTCTGAAAAACTTAAAGAAAACTCCATCTACTGTCTCATGGATTTTTCTCGAGGCCGGGCCAGTTCTTGCTCGCTAGTGTTTTCAATTTTTAGGAGTCTAAAAAACTTAAAGAAAAATCCATTTAAATCCTTTTCCAAAAATGATCTACCTTGTTTGGATAAAGGGGTAGACCTACACCTGGCAGATGTCCTCCTTATTCATTTATCTACATGAGAACACAATCAACTTTTTATTTTTGTTAGCAACACCAAAATTTCTATCTAATGACACACTTATTTACAGATATGTACAAAGCCAAATTAATTCACACAACAAACTTACTATGGTGGATCAGCAGGAGGAGAAATCCCCTTGCTTTTTTTTTGTTTCATTTCATTTCATTTGAATAACATGTCTGATAAAATCCTCTTTGGATAGAGGCTTATGATAAACCTTCAATCGATGTCCATTCACGACAAAGGAGGTCTGATTCTCATCAATATTCTTTATCTTAACTGAACCATTGTCATAAACTGTATCAACTTCATAGGGTCCCAACCATCTAGTAGATAATTTACCTTTAAAATTCTTGAACCTACTATCGTAGAGTAGGACCCAATCACCTGAATGAAAGGACTTATTCTTGATGTACTTATCCTGCCATTTAGTCCTTTGTTCTTGTATAAGGGTAGTCCTTTGAAGAACATCTTGTCTAATCTCACCAATCTCATTCAACTGCAATAGACTCTATTTTTTTAGCTTCATCCAAATCCATCCCTAATTGCATGGTAGTCCTGAAGGTTTTCACTTGAAATTCTATGGGACGCAACACCTGATTCCTATATACCAACTCATAAGGTGTATGGCCTGATGTGTTTCTTCAAGCTGTCCTATAGGCCCATAAGGCCTTAGGAAACCTATCAACCCAGTCTTTGTGATGTAGCTAAACAATCTTGGTAAGAATAACTTCTATCACCTTGTTAGTTGATTCCACCTACCCATTTTCTTGAGGGTGATAAGGTGAAGATTTTCTATGTTTGATTTTATATTGTTCAGTAAGAGCTTTGACCAAATTGGAGGTGAATTGGGTTCCTTGGTCAGTTACTATTTCTCGAGGCACACCAAAGAGAGTAAATATTTCTTAAAAAATAAAATCTACAACAGATTGTTCATCAACAGAATACAAAGCTTTAGCTTCCACCCATTTGGTCACATAATCTTCTTCCTTCGAGAAATAGGGTTAATGGGTCCTACAAAATCCAAAGCCCATTTCTCAAAAGGTTCAATTACTACCTGAGCTTGGAGGGGCATCTCATCAACTGCAGTAGGTTTTCCCATCCTTTGACAATCATCACAGCTGGCCACATACTTCTTTGCATCCTTGAAAATAGTTGTCCAATAGTAGCCGGACTATAAGATCCTGTATGTTGTTCTTTTATCAACAAGATGGCCCCCACATGGACCATCATGATAGAATTTTAAGATATCATGCATCTCATCCTCCTAGACACACCTTATGATCACCAAATCAGGCCCAATTCGGTATAAACAATCATCATGCCACATGTAATTGACACTTAGCTGGATAATTCTCTATTTTTACCGGGAGGACAGATTCTAAGGTAACTTTCCTGTTACAAGATAGTTGGCTACATTTTCATACCAAGGAATGTAAGTAGAAATAGAAAATAGATTCTCATCTGGAAAATTGTCATCTACTAGTGTATTATCACTTGTATGAATGAGTCTAGACAAGAAACCAACAACTAAATTATCTCTTCCAGGCCTATCAATAATGGTGATATTGAATTCTTGCAGTAATAACAATCATCTAGACACTAACATTTGTAACGAGTTTGTTAATAAAAAATCTGATGGTTGAATGGTCAGTATGCACAAAAACTTCATACCCTATTATGTAGTGTCTGAACTTATTAATGGCATGTACTACTGACAATAATTCTTTTTCAGTAACAATGTAATTTACTTCAGTAGGTGACAGATTCTTGCTGACAAAGTATATAGCATATGGAATCTGGCCTTCCCTTTGTCCTAAAATAGTCCCCAAAGCTATATCTGAGGCATCCGTGCAGATATGAAAAGGAAGAGACCAGTTTGGTCCTCTTAAAACAGGGGCACTTGAAAGTTTTTTTTTTTTAAATTTCAAACCAAATCTGACATTGTTCATTCCAAAAAAATTCAGCCTCTTTTGTTAATAGTTTGAACAGTGGGGCAGCTAGGTTTGTAAAATTTTGAATGAACCTCCTATAGTAACCAACATGCCCTAAAAATCTTTTGACTTCTTTTTGTGAGCTAGGGATTTTGATTTGAGAAATTATGTCAATCTTGGCAGGGTCTACCCTTATTCCAGTACCAGAGATGTGATGACCTAAAATAATTCCTTTAGTGAGCATCATTCTAGATTTTTCATGACCGAGGGAAAGATTGGTTTCTTTACACCTAATCAGTACTTTCTCCAAATTGCCCAATGCTTGCTGGAAATCATCCCCACATATTGTGAAGTCATCCATGTAGACTTCTGCACAGTCATTGGGTCAAATCAGAGAAAATGGCCAAGACATCCCTTTGAAAGGTAGCAGGGGCATTACACAAACCAAAAGGAAGAAACCTGTAAGCATATGTACCCCATGGGAAATTAAATGTGGTTTTGTCCTGATCTTCTCGTGAAATGTGGATCTGATTGTAACCATTAAACCCATCCAAGAAATAAAAATACCTCTTCCCAGATAAAGTGTCCAATACCTGGTCCATGAAAGGAAAAGGAAAGTAATCCTTGTAGGTAGTCTCGTTAAATTCTTGAAACTCCACACAAATCCTCCATTTACCATTTTTCTTAGGGAAAATAACTAATGGAGATACCCACTTGCTATCCGATATAGGGTAAATAAAATTGACATGCAAGAGTTTTTTGGAGTTCTTCTTTCACCATGTCTTTTAAGGCTGAATTCATTCTTCTTTGGGGTTGCCTAACTGGTCTGATTTGGTCATTAGTGTAGATATGATGCATAAAAGTGTCTGGATGAATCCATTTCATGTCGGAATAGTCCCACGCAAAATCACCAGATTTCCCTTGAATCATTTGAATCAATTTTTGTTGTTGATTTGTTTCTAAACTAGCATTGATATACAATGATTTTCCAGCGTTGGTTTCAACAGACTGGACAACTGATTCTTTCCCTTCATCTACTTGTGAAATGGTGGCTACTGTATAGGTGGAGGGGTGCCAAATTTCCTGAAATTCAGAGATGAAAATATGTGCACATTTAGGAAAATATCGGGGGTATTCAATGCATTATGTATCAGCCAAAAACATGCTTAAAATTTGTTCTTCAGTTTTCTCTTGAACTCCTTTTACTTGTTAGTGTGTTAACAAAGGTTGCGTACTATCCTCCTCCCCATAGGGATTCTCCAACCAGAGAGGAAATTTAGTGGTCGATTGGGCAGGAGGAAGAGAATACATTTTTGACTTTGGCTCCCATTGGAGATTGTCATCTCTCCAGACCGACAACTGATAAACGCATCAGTAGTACCCAACCAAGGTCGGCCAAGCACCACTGGGTGTCCCGGTTTGGAGGATTTAGGATGAATCACTAAGAAATACACATGATACTACCAAGAGGCCAAGGTGACTATTACATCATCTAGACTTCATGTTGGGATGATAACTGATTTGTCTGCTAATTCCAACAAAGTCTGTGTTGGTCTTAGGTGATTTAGTTGCAACGTTTTCATGGTGTCAACCGACATAACATTTATTGCTGCTCCTAGATCAATGAGTGTGTTTGGAAAAGAAACACCATTAATCTCTATGGTCACCATTGGATTTACTGGATCATTATATTTAGATGGCATTTCTGATATAAATTCTGATAATTGTCCAACCATTTGTATAACAGGAGGCTCCTTCCTCTTCCTCCCTGGATTTTTAATGCAAAGATCCCTTACAATATTAGCTTAAATAAGTATGTACTTGATGGCCTAAAGTAGGGTAATCTTTATACATATGTTTCTAAGTTTAGTCTCTAGATTATGCCCTACAGGTACTTTAGATTTCTTCACAAGTAACTTTTGGCCCAGGGGCAGACCCAGGGTTCAACACTTCAACAACGCACCAACAAAACCCTAACTACCGGCCCTTTCGGCAACACCTGCAAAGCAGCCGAAGTCTCACCCGAGGTAGAAGCAGGGGGGTTACAAGACACAGGTGTCTATAACCAAGCTGGGACACAGATCCGTGATAATAACACTTCACAGAGTATTCTAACAACACTTAGAAGGTGATATGCTTTAGTTTATTAGCTTCATTAACATCAGAGAACAAACCCTAATATGGATCGACACAATAACAATAAATATTAAGCACTTCAATCATTTAGTACATAGAACTGAGTTATATCTAACATTCATTCATCCTTAACACAAATAAATCACTAAGCATCAAAATATCTATCTAACATACATAATAAGCGAAGCACTAAGCATATTCATAACATAAACAACACAACACAAAGCAAACCAAAGACACAAGATATATGTGGTTCACCCCAGTGTGGGGCTACGTCCATCGACTGCTTCATCTTCTTTATTATTCTTCTGAATCTTACATTCATCCGCTCCTTTCCACTAAGCCACGGAGCCGAGCTTCGCATAGGACAAGAGATCTGTGCACTAAGCACCAGATCCTCCTTCCCAAAAATAGGTCAAGGCACAGAGCCAACTTCTCTATTGAGCACAGAGCCTTACATACACATTCTGTTGCACAAAGCAACTCAAAAGTACTTGCACTTAGCCACTTCCCACTACTCCTCTTCTACAATACATTTTTACTTATACTTTTACAATAAGGCCTAATCATGGGTAAACCCCATGGGACGACATCTCATAACCCATTAAAAAAACCCTAAAGGACCCCTTGCTGGGTCCACATAGCCCGCAAAATAAGTGAGATCCATGATCTCAGCTATGCCTGGGTGCTCCATCTTCGACCAGCCTGTCGGAGTCCAAAAGTGGTCCAAACCTGACCAAGGTTTCCTCAAAACTTGGTCGAGGGCTAA
Source organism: Picea mariana (assembly GCA_032191745.1). NCBI lineage: Eukaryota > Viridiplantae > Streptophyta > Pinopsida > Pinales > Pinaceae > Picea > Picea mariana. The sequence continues at coordinate 405,474 of JASDQU010102778.1, forward strand.
TAGGCCCCCAACACTCACCTATGACTCATCCTAAGTCACTTAGGTCTAGGAAATGCTGCCTCAAAGGCCTCGATATTCACTCAAGATACCTCGACTTGCTACTTCGCCTCAGCCTCCTGCTCAACGAGATCCTGGATCACCTGCTCTGTAACAAACCCTTCCAGGCGTTGTTCCACTACTGCAACCACTTGGTCCAATTGCGAGCCTTGTCCATCAATTTTTTCAAACACTTTGCAGGCTCCATCCTGCACAGGTTGTAGCTTCTGCACAACTTCCATTACCCTGCCCTGGATGGCAATAATCTGTTGCTGCATCGCATACTGCTCTTGAGATCTCTTCATTATTTAAACTATGGTGAGTAGCTTCATCTGCGCCTGCATGAAGAATGCTTACTGCTGCGCCTCCTGTAACTGTGCTTCTAGTTTCCTTAGCTCTGGATCTTCTACGAGGCATTCATAAGTCCACGTGCTTCTATCACTCAACTATTTTCACTCCAAGGCGAGGGCCCTTATCCTTATTACTGTGTTCTTGGCAGTTTCCTCCCTCTGATCATGCACTTCCTGTGGGGTGCTCGGTACTGCTTGGATCTCCAACTCTGTTATCCTTGCTTGAAGTTGTTGGATGGTCTCAGTGAGGTTCGCCACTTGAAGCTCGACCGATTCCTATTCCTCCTGTGCTAATCCTGGCACAGAGAGACATGATTTATTCACTGCTTCTTTGACTGTATCCCGTTCTGTGAGCAATTTCTCCTTTTATCTCTGTAGATGGAATTTTTCCTCTTGGATCATTGCTTGAAACTCTTCTTTCTTATTTTCATAGGTGGTTACACAGTATCGCGCTACTCGTAATTTCTCTAAGACTTCCTCTTTCTCTTGTTTCAGGGATTTTGTAGCCTTCACCTTATCTTCGTGGACTTTCTGAAGTCAAACCTCTGTCGCATATGCAATTATTATCAACTGGATTGGTTCATCCCCCAATTATGCAATCTATGGCACAATAGGTACTGCGTGGACCGAACGAATGGATTGTTTTACTTCATTCAATTCCTTTTCAATCCTGCCATATAGTTCATCCTTCTTCGCTCCATATCTCTGCAAGATGTCCTCGAAATCATCCTCCATGTCTCCATGGACCAAACTGATGCCGTCTTCTGTGAGTGTGTGTTAAGCCCTAATATTGGCTCATTACCCCTTAATTGGGGCATATTATATTAGTAATTTTATTTTATTTATGTCAGCTTTAGGCCATTAGTTGTAATTATACCTCCTAGTCTCCTATATATACCAAGGAGACATTTTCATTTTGAATCATCTTGTACTTGAACATTTAAGTGGGGTAAAAGGAGGTTGCCCCTTCGAAGAGGCTTATTATCTGAAATTATCTCTTTTTCAAGGCGTTGAGTACTTTTTCCGAGGTTTTTCTATGCTATATTGATATTTGGTTCTTAACATATGGCATCGGAGCTCAAGGTCTTGGGGTTTCGTTGCTACATTTGAGACACCTTGGCATTTTTACTATAACAATTTTTCTACAATGTTTTAGAAGCCAGTTCTTGGATGATATTTAGTAGACGGATCAAGGTATGTTAGGTTCAAAATTCAGCTCCCGAGGCCTTATAATTTTGGAGATACATCCTGTACAAGATAGGGTTCTGGAATAATCCTGAAATGAGTCATTGCGGAATTTTCGCTATAAAAAATTTTCTGTAATGTTTCAGACACTAAAATATGGAGTCTATTTACATAAATTAGTAAGGTATCTATGGTAAAAATTTCATCTTCTGGGTCATCTTAAATTTGTAGATACACCCTGTGTAAGATAGGGTATCTGACTAGTCCTATTGACTAGTGTCAAGAAGGTGTTCCAGGTAAAACAATAATAACTTCTTCATAGAGTATCCAAATTGAGTGGGACTAGTTTCATTGGATCGTGGACAATCTGTATCATTTCTAGAGCGAGTTTCATAATTTTATATCAATTATTTTGTGCGGGGCATGCTATACAAGTGAGATCTACTGGAAAGGAAAAAAATCGACAAGTTGTGGGGAAGTTACCATAAATTCCACTTGGCACATCCAATTTTGATCAGACCTGTGGAATTGCAGAGAAGAAATATCATTGAACTACAAAAAATAAAGTTTCATACCCAAAAGGGCCGAAACTTGGGATATACAATAGAGGAAATATTGTCTAGCAGAACCACCTCAAAATCAAGGTTCAAAAGTGATACTTGGCCAACATGCCACCCAAAAAGGGAGCTTCTACACCAAATAAGCCTCCAAAAAATCCTACTTGGACTCTTGATGAAGGTGAAGAAATGCGTAGGGACATAAATTATTTACAAAAGAATATAGTAACAAAATATGAATTACAAGAGATGATGGAGGGTTTAAAAGGGGAGATCATGGAAGTATTGAAAAATTTCGTAACAGAGAAGACACCTGAAAGTGAAAATGCATCCCATGAAATTCATGATGAGGACACAAGGAAGGTGAATCCAGAATGGAGAAACTCCAACTTTGGTTTGAATACCAACCACGTTCCTAAGATTGATATGAGGAAGTTTGATGGCAAGGACCCAATCACATGGATAATTCAGACGGATCAATTCTTTGATCTCCAAAATGTGCCACATACACAAAAGGTACGAATTGCTTCTTCATATTTAGAACCTAATCAATTTGTATGGTATCGATGGCTTTGTTCTCGAAATCACTCGTCACTTGGACAATTTTCACGGAAGAAATGATAGCACACTATGAGGATACAAGGAGCAATACATTCTTTAGCCAATTGATAAATCTCAAGCAAAAGGGTTCAGTTGCCAAGCACATTGAGAACTTCCAAAGATTGAATATAAAGGTAACCGATATTCCAGATGAGCACTTGATTGATGTATTCATAGGAACTTTAAAGGATAACATTCAACATGAGGTTCGCCTTTGGGAACCCAAATCATTGGAGAATGCATTTA
>JASDQU010102778.1:408547-424028 GCA_032191745.1 Picea mariana
GCCGATTCCCAAAACATTGAAGAATCTTAGAGGATTTTTGGGTTTGACAGGTTACTACCGCAAGTTTGTTCGGAACTATGGAAGAATAGCAGCGCCTTTAATGACACTAACTAAGAAGGATGCATTCTCATGGAATTCAGAGGCAACTAAATCTTTTGAACAACTTAAAGAGGTGATGTGTAAATATTTTGTCTTGACCACTCCAGACTTCACAAAAACCTTTGTTGTGGAATGTGATGCCTTGGGAAATGGAATTGGTGCTGTCATAATGCAAGAAGGAAGGCCCCTGGCTTTTGAAAGTCGACCACTCAAGGGAAAGGACTTACACAAACCCATTTATGAGAAGGAAATGATGGTAATACTACATGCATTGAAGAAATGGCATCCTTACCTAATAGGTAGGCACTTCAAGGTCAAAACAGATCATGATAGTCTTAAATACTTCTTGGAACAAAGACTATCTTCAGAAGAACAACAAAAATGGGTAACCAAGATATTGGGTTATGATTTTGAAATAGTCTATAAAAAGGGGAAGCAAAATGTTGTGGCAGATGCACTCTCAAGAAAGGAAGAAGATGTTTAGGCCTTTCTCTGTGCTATCTCGATCATCCAACCTGATTGGATAATAGAAGCAAGGGATGAATGGAAGAATGACAAAAAATTGTGGACTCTCATTCAAAGGTTGCAGCAGGATTCCAGTGCATCAGATACATTTACATGGAAAAATAATTCACTATGGTACAAAGATTGCTTATATTTATGTAAGAAATCCCAACTCAAACAAAAGGTACTATTGGAATTGCACACCTCTCCAGTAGGAGGGCACTTGGGATTTTTGAAAACCTACATAGAGTCAAGAAGGATTTTTTTTGGGATGGCCTTAAAACTGATGTTCAAAGGTTTTTGGCAAAATGTTTGGTTTGCCAAAAAAATAAGGTGGAAACAATTAAGACCCCAAGTTATTGGTTTTCACTGGAACTTGGCTATTGGTTTGTACTGGTGCAAGGTGCATGGTGTCATGTGTGGAAATGCTTCAATGACAACCTTCAGTTGCTACTAATATGCATGGAACAAAGTGTTGGACTGCCACTGCTTCGACATATCGTTGGTGTACCACAAGGTAGAAAACCTAGTGGCCAACGACTCCGATGGTTCTATCTCTAGAAAGGTGGGTCCTTTAGGCATTTTCCAAGCGACAAATGCGATCAAAATGATCAACCAACTAAAGTGGATTTCATATCCCAAATCCTCATCTTTGCGACAATATTTATCGAGTTCATTGACAAGGTAACTCGCCCAATTCATCCACATTCCCTCCACACATTTTCCTGCGAGATCCACCATGAACTTGGTGACCTGTGTGGGGCGGTTCTTCTTACGATCTTTCCATATATGAGTTGGAAAGCGAGGTGCACTAAGCCATCCTATATAGAGGCTACCTTGTAGCCTCGCTTTACTTTTTCAACTTTCCTGTAAGCTTCCTTGATGCATTGTGCCAGGGAGTGGTCCGAGGCCTTCCCTGGATAAAACTGCTGAGGGTCAGGCCCCTACATGCTTAATCATGTAACCAGGTGGACCAACGTCGGATCGACAGTAATCCACCATTCAAGCCACATGTATACACCATGATAGCACGACAAGAGGAGTTTAATGCAAGCATTAATCTCCTGGTGACGACCAAAATGGGGAATCTTCATCACATTTAGCAAAGTGGACTGTGCCAGATTCTTAATCCATGGCTAGGAGACTAGGTGAGGCTTCTTCCCAGTTGTCTTTGTCAAGTATCAGTGGGGTGCGAGCATAGCATAGTTCTTTCTGTCGCCTAGATTGAAATCTCCGTTCTTGAGTAACCTGATCTGTCCCAACTGACTCTTGACTACGTGTATTTCCTTTGGGATGTACGTGGTGAACAAAGTGTACTCATAGTCACGTGGAATGTTGTTGTGGATAACCGTGCCAGCCAATGGTGGGATATAGTCTGGTAAGATCGACGGGATCTAATTCGTATTATCTAGATCGTTGCGATGCTTACTTCGTTGCTCAGTCGTGGGGTTGACACAGATAGAACATCGTCCAGTCAAAGGGGAAGCTTGCAGTCCCCTGGTTGACGATGCCTGGACACCTTCAGATAATTTTCTGTCGGTCATTATCTTCTTGAGGACCTCATTGACAGACTTCTCGAATGCACTAGGTTCACCCGACATTCTCACTGTTAAATAGACAGGCCAGGGTAGGTGAACAAACAAATGGGGTAGACAAACAGATGGCGAGGTCTAGCTTCTGATAGCACAACTTGACAAACAATCAATTCTCTTCTTGGCTCAGTTAATCACGGGTGGAAAAAAGTGGTCTCGATGCAACGTCCAATGGGTTAAATAAGTGAGGCACCATAACAAATTCTTCCAACGGGCAGGAATGCTTCCATCAATGCAAATATATCCGTTATGGCATGGTCTCAACATCCCAAAAGTGGTCCATCCACCCATAAATGCATTTCCTATCCATTCCAGAGTATCGTTCTGACAGGCAGGGTGCCTCCAACGGTCATATAGCTTCGCCAGGGTGAAGTACCATTCTACGTGGTTCTGCTATTCCGGCGAGGTTCAAATCCTGCGAACCTGCCTCCTGCGAGGTTCCAATCTATGAAATCTTCCATCTGTTCTTTGTATATTCCTGTATCTTTTCTAACTTGGCTTTCTTTTTACTGAGCTTCCTTTCCTTATTTCCTATGATCTGAGTCCCTCTAACTGTTTCTCGATTCCTCTTTCCATTCTTATTCTTCTCTTCTCCTAGCATAGTGACTTCGCACTACTGATGTACTCTAAAAGGGTTAGAAGTTAAAATCCCTTCTCTTAATAATGCCAGGGTGGGTATTCTTTTTTCTTGCATGGATAGGTCCTTCAAACCTTCTTGCGTTATTTCAACGTCAACAACTAATTCTCTTTCCCTCTGTTGCTTCGACTTATCTTCTCGTTCTTCTATTAGTCAGTCTATTTTTCTAGCTATGAAATCCCTTAGTTCTTTCTTTTATTTTCTATAGCTTCTTCTTCTACTTTTCTTCTGATCTGATCTTTCTCAATCCAAGTCTTACCTAGTAAAAGTGGGAAAGGGGTGTTGTTCTCAACAAACTTAATGACTTCAAATTCTTCTTCAGTCGATGTTCCATGAATAATAATAGGTGCATTAGTAACTTTTACGCATATGGTTATCGTGTTTCCCTTAAACAAGCCTATCCTTCCCAATGAAGGTACCACAATTGGCTTTGACAAAGTTTCCCAAGTGTCTTATGTCATAATATTCACTTGTGTTTACTTTTCCAAGAAACAATCTATGTCGAAGTCTCTTATTCTTGCACTTATGCGTTGTTTTACTTTCAAGATCTCTGGTAAACTGACATCTTTGTGACCATTCATGGTTTCTTTCAATTGTGATAACATATTATGATATTTCTCTGATTCTTTCTCTTTATGATTATCTAACATGCTCTTATTCTCTTGAATTTATTAATAGTTTTCTTGTCTCATGTTCATTCTTTCAATTTTAGCAATCATCCTTGGACAATCCTCAACCTCATGACCAATAGTTTTACAACAAAGACAAATAGGACCTGTACCAGGACATTACTTAGCAAGATGTACCGATCTTCTTCAGTTATAACACGATGCCAATCCTCTTTTCCTCTTGTATGTTCCCCAACCTCTCTTGTACTGCGCACTAGGATCACAGTGTTGGACCTGTAATCTAGAAAAATTCTTTCTCGGTTCCTGCAGCCACTTATTAGTCCAAAAACTCTTTCTATGCATAGGAATAACACATCTTTCTTCATTTCTATTAACTTTACTTAGATCAACACTTTCTTCCAACTGCGCCCTAGTCTTCAGACTAGGACAGACTCTATTAAACATACATAAACTCATGCTTTCGAAACAAAATTTTTCACTTATCTTTCTCTTATCAAAGCACAAAGATTACCTCTTTTATTTGGATCAGATTTCTTTCTTAGCACAGAGCTTCACAAGTCAAATAGAGTACTTCACACTTCAACAGTAGATCTATGCACACAACTTCTCTTTTCTTTACTTTATCTCCCAACAATCACAGTTTCAGGTCTTGACAACGGAACCATTTGTTGGCACAGGGGTAGACCCAGGGTTCAACGCTTCAACAATGCACCAAAAAAACCCTAACTACCAGCCCTTTCGGCAACACCTACAAAGCAGGCGAAGTGTCACCCGAGGTAGAAGTAGGGGGGGTTACAAGACACAGGTGTCTGTAACCAAGATGGGACATAGATCTGTGATAATAACACTTCAAAGAGAATTCTATCAACACTTAGAAGGTGATATGAATTAGTTTATTAGCTTCATTAACATCGCAGAACAAACCCTAATATGGATTGACGCAGTAATTATAAAGATTAAGAACTTCAATCATTTAACACATAACACTGAGTTAGATCTAACATTCATTCATCCTTAACACAAATAAATCACTAAGCATCAACATATCTATTTAACATACATAATAAGAAAAGCACTAAGCATATTCATAACATAAACAACACAAAACAAAGCAAACCAAAGACACAAGATATACGTGGTTCACCCTAGTGTGGGGCTATGTCCACCAACTACTTCATCTTCTTTATTATTCTTCTGAATATTACATTCATCTGCTCCCGTGCACTAATCCACAGAGCCGAGCTTCACATAGGACAAGATATCTGTGCACTAAGCACCAGATCCTCCTTCCCAAAACTAGGTCAAGGCACAAAGCCAACTTCTCTATTGAGCACAAAGCCTTATATACACATTCTGTTGCACAAAKCAACTCAGAACTACTTTCACTTAGCCACTTCCCACTACTCCCTACTCTTCTACAATACATTCTTACTTATACTTTTACAATAAGGCCTAATCATGGGTAAACCCCATGGGTTGACATCTCATAACCCATTAMAAAAACCCTAAAGAACCCCTTGTTGGGTCCACATAGCCCACAAAATAAGTGAGATCCGCGATCTCAACTTYGCTTGGGCRCTCCATCTTTGACCAACCTATCGAAGTCCAAAAGTGGTCCAAAACTGACCAAGGTTTCCTCAAAACTTAGTTGAGGGCCAACAATAACCTTTATGGATAAGGAGGAGGATTAGTTTTCTAAGGTATTTCCGCTGGGTGAGAAGTGTGAGGAGGAATTTCCTGTTGTACAAGGGTGTCTCTTTCTTCTTTTGCTTGGTTATCCATTTGTTCTTCTTCTCCAACTGCTTGGTTATTTTCTTCTTCTCGAACTACTTAATTATCTACTTGTTCTTCTTCTTGAATAACCATAAGAGGATTTGGTTTATTAAAAACCCTCCCTGATCTTAATTCAATTCCATTAAATGAGCCAAGAGTTATCACATAAGTGGGGAAGGTTTATACTTCAAGATTTTGTACAGGCTGTGTAGGTTTATTATTTGGATTAGGAATGGGTTGTGCAGGAATAGGGGTAGGTCGAGGAGGGTTTGGGATAGGTGTAACTTGCATTTGTTGCTGCAGATTTGGGTTCATAGGCAATGGAAGTTGTTGCTGCAACTGTGGAGGTGGAGGAAGAGTAGGGGGATTAAATCCCGATAGGAAATGAGAGATATTGGAAGGATATTGTGGGTAGGTGGGAAAGGTTGTTGACTGAAAGGTAACATTCCCATATGAAGGCCCCCTCCATCCTTGTTGGAAAGGATGGATTTGTGGTTGCTGAGGTGACCATTGAGGGTAAGACATTGGAGGTACCCATTTTTGTTGTGAATATTGTGTGGTAGTATCTACAAACATATTGGGATTTTGTTGTCTCCATGCCCTCTTGGGGGGATATGATGTTTCCTAAGGTTATCCCCCTCCCTTGAAAATGGATTTTAGTCGAGGTAAAGAAGGGAAATAATTAGTAGGGTGATATTCTGTATAGAGGCCACATATTTCAATAACATTAATAGGACATTCCTTTTCAGGATGCCTTTTCCTACACCGAGGACAAAATTTTTCTAAAGTAGCATTTTCTTCTTCTTGTTTTCTTTTAATTTTAATGGTATCAATTTGGGAGCTAATGGTGTTGAAGATGTCTATTTTGAAGTTTTTTAATAGATTTCCCAATTCGATCCTAGCAACACCTCCTAGTGTGGGTTTAGTAATTCTATTTATAGGATCCCTTACACTTTTTCCTGTTTTGGCTTGGCTGCGAGAGTAACTTTTACAATACTCTGCAATTTCTGTAAACAACTTCTGATACACATCTCCAGAACTCATGAGATTTAGTACCTCAATGCAGTCATCCCTTACACATTTTAGGAAGATGGTCCTAACTGTGGCTATGTCTAAGGCAAAGTGTTTTGTCTTTCGGTAGTTGTATAGGAACCTTTCTAGGTAATCTTCCAAACTTTCTTCCTCAGAGTTCTGCATATTAAATATGTCATTCCTAGCATCCCGAGGTCTACAATAATCTTGTTTTTTCTAGAGGAAAGTCTCCTTCATGCCATTGCAAGATAAGATACTGTGATCTCCTAGGCTCATAAACCACCTTAATGCTGAGTCTTTTAGTGTGGCTGAAAATATTTTTAGTTTTTGTGCATTATCAGTGTAATTTTAACTCCTACATAGTATATCAAATTCAAACAAAAATGAATCAAGATCTTCTGTTGACATACCATGGAAGTGAGGCAGTGAGGACAGTGGAATATTCTTCATAGTAACGTCTTTGGCGATGTCTAATATTGGGAATCCAAATGTCTTTGTTTCGTTGTTTTCATTTCCCTCTTCATCTGCCATATCTCCAAATAGCACATTGTAGGGTGCTAGTGATGTCTCCCCACTAAGTGATGGTTCAACCACTAGGTTGTTTGGTATATCCAATTGTTCCAATGCCTTGTGTGTTTCCCCAATGGCAAATTCATATTCTTCTATCACTACCTCTGTCTCTTTTCCAGCTCCTCCTTCTGATGGGGTCGTTAGTGCTTCCCTTCTTGCTTGTTGTATTATGTTTTCAATATGAAAAGTGGCTTCAAATTTGGTGCCTTTGGCTGTTGTTTTGATTGCTGCCTTTGAACTTTCTCCTCTGAGAATTGTTCCTGCACAAAATTTAGCTGAATTAGTGTGTGTGTTGGGGGGGGGGGTTTATTGTTGTTTGTTTTTCTAATTTTTCTGAAATTTTGGAGGCAATAAATCTATCTTTTCTATCCCTATGTATACTCATAAAAATAAGAAACTCTAATACTAATGAAAAACAAAATTTTAACTACCAAAGGTAAGAGGACAAACTGACTTTGGAGCAACCCCAATCTGTTAGCGTCAGAAGTCACTCCTAGATTGCAGCAGGAGTAGAGCCCGACGCCCATCAGTTTATGTCACGATTTGTTTATAAAAAGGGGTGATCGAATGGAAGTTAACTCAAAACAATGTTGTTCTAACTGCGAAACTAGGCCAGGCATGCATGGGCAAGTGAGGTCTTAGATAAACTTCAGACAGTGAGTTGTAGTAAGGGTGAGTAGGGGGAATATTTGTATAAGAGAACTGCAAAGGTCTGTCGTAAACGTCAGGTTTCTAACAGACTGTAGGAGAAAACATCTAAACGCAAGATCTTCTTACATTCAAATGCAGAAAACCGGAGAATACAACAATGCAACAATAAATCCTTTATAGTAACATAATTGCAATAATTCATGTGAATTAGTCAATCATGAACTCCCTCGGTATGAGATGAAAATTAGATGGGATAAAAAAACTGTCTGTCATTAGATGGGATAATCGTGCACCTATGACAGACGCTATCAGATTTCGGACTGTCCTGCTGCAGATGAATCAACCAACTCTAGTCCTTTTCTAGACTTTCCATTTATGACGGAGACGATGTCTAACCACCTCCAACAACTGCAATAACTGCCCTTTTGAGATCAGGAACGGTTCTGGTCAACTCTGCCTTTTGGGGATGTGGAGGTCTTCTCGAGGGGCCACCTGGACCAGCCGAATGGTTTACGGGATGAGAGGTGGAAGATGTGGCATGCTTGACGAGGATGCTATCGGTGCCAGTATGGTGAAGGTGAGGCGGGGGGGAAAAGGGGTGCTTTCATGGAAGTGATACGGGGACAGGAGACAACGAATGGAGGGAGGTGTTGAGGTGGAGTTGACTGGGAGAAAGGGACACATGGTAGGTGGTGAGGACTTGGGACCAGTATATTCGTGTCACGTACAGATAGGGGGCCCGTTATAGTGAAATTCCATTCCGGACCCCCCCTCCCCTCCATTAAAGGCAGAACCGATGGGGGGGTCCGAAATTCAATACAGACCGTAGATCTAAGCACCGAGACTTGGGCCGTCCAGATGCACGCATACATTATCTCCGATTCTGGACCCCCCCTCTCGTTAAAGCCAGAATGACGGAGGGGGTGCGGAATTGGACTTTGTTCGTGAATTTGAGTGCCTAGATCACAATCGTCCAGATCTACGCCCTCTTTAAATTAAATGTGCCCGAGCCTCGCTGATGGATGAATGGCTGAGATGACCTCGGCGCTTTCATCATGAAAGTCCCGAAGGGCCCCACTTGTGGCTCAGCTATTCCGCCGTGTGTCCTTTAGATGTATGGTCCCGATCCTTTCGAGATTTCTGGTACCGGAGGTTCACGATGCATTTTCCTCAAAATCCCAATTGACCAAACTGTGAAAGCATGGATGTACACTGAGTGTCCTCTAGAGGAACGATCGAGATGGTATTCGATGTTAGAAGAGGGCTGCCTCCATTACCAGGCTCGCTTGCCGTGACCGAGGTGCTAGGACCATAGGCTTAGCTTCAAAGGCGCTTATCGGCGTTTCGGGGTTCGGGGTTTCAAGATGTAGAATGACATGAAACCCTCACCCTTCAAACTCCTGAATGCCGAAATGCCGACGTGACTAGATCTCATGCCACGCGTCCTTTGGATGGACGAATGATATCTTTTCTTGCATGCAATATAGACGCTACCCATCGCGGTAATCCTGACGCAACTTTGCTAACTGTGATTTTATGTCGACCGTCGATCTGCTCCTATGGATGAATCTGGGCCGTTGACAACATAATTTCACCTGTTTACTTGCTTGGAAGCTTGAAACGAGATTTTTCCGTGCTGTTCTTGGGCGCTTCTCGTGCAACTTGCAGACCTGAATATTCTTGTGCCCAAGACAAGAATTGTTGTTAACATTAGGCTCCATGGGGGATATAGTCATCCCTGTGATGCTCTAAGGACTCATTTTGCAGTTTCAGTGACTTGCTATTGGGCTATGGAGTCATGCTCAAAACACCCCCTGTTGAAAATACAGGCCGAAAACTAAAAGTGAAACAAAACAAGATACATGCTCAAAAGAGATTATTTATGTACAGTCCTAAACTATCAGAATCCTTTACATGGGGCTAGGTGAAAACAAACTTCCACCATAGCCATTCAAGCAACTTCCTGAATAGAAGCTCCTTCTTTCTGTCGATGATGGATAACAAACGATGTAACTAGGAGATCAGAATGGTTACATCCTTTAATTCATCTTCAAGGGTTGCCGTGAAGATGAAGGTTGGCGGCTCTAAGGCATAGAGGAAATGCCACTCCATGTACTTGCTGACAGGGTCATAAAATGAGTGGCGAATTCCAGAAAATGGGTGACAGAAAACCTCCTCTGCTACACAGTTGTTCACATGTGGCTGAATATCTCTGATAAGCACAGGTTGGTGGACAACTGATGTAGGCTCATTGCTCTCAGGTGGTGGCTGCTTGCTGACTGGCTCTGGACAGGAAATATTCTGCTCCTCTAGTTCTTTCTCCTCTTCTGGTTGGCTCTGCCCCGGGTCAGATTCGTATTCATCATAAATAGGGACCATGGGATGGCTCTGCTTGCTGTCATGTCGGTCAACATCTTCATAGTGATCAAATGTAGGATAAGCTTGTTGCTCATCATCACTATAATATTCATCAAAAAGGGGCTGACCTTCATTTCTATGTTCCTCCTCCAGAATAGTGATCCCGTCAAAAATATCTGTTTCAGGGACAATGGTATCTGCTGATTCTGGTTGGTCATACATAATTTTTTTTTCTTTAATCCCAGGTAAAAATATATCGTGAGAAACCCCTTGAACAAAAAGAGAAAAATCCTCCTCCACAACCATCTCTTCTTTAAAAACGGGGAGGTCTTCATTGTCATAAGCAGGGCAGCTAGGAACATCTGCTTCAACCCGATACCCAAGTGAGCCATCTACTATAGAACACCTTTGCTCTATAAACTCGCAATTTCTACAAGAGGCATGTTGATCGTTATGAACATCTAAAAGAACAGAGGCATCTGATATGATGTCAGCTGCTTCCGTTCTAGGGCTAACACAATTAATATCATTCAACACCTCTATATTTTCCTAGCAAATGCTTTCCTCCACAGTAAAAGCTTCATCATGGACATGGTCTTTAGGGCCAGTAGAGGCTTCATGAAGCGAAAAAAACTCCTCACAACAGTTTTCATTCAAACAATCAACTGGAAAATAATATTTACAAAATGAATTGAAAGCCGTATGAAAACCTGTTAAAGAGCGGATGCTTGCAGTGGGAAGAGACCGACACCATTCAAGAGCAACTCCCTTCAATGAATACCTGAAGAGCCTTATCTGGACATCTACATGCATGATATTAAGTCGATGAATAACCTCATGAAAGTCCAGTAAATGCTCAGTTGGTACCTCCAAAATTGTTGCGTGAAATTCAGGGAGGAAATTTTCCCATTGGTCTCTATCAGGAAGTGCATTAGGAAAACCAACTATCTGGGAAAAGTCACAGAAAGCAAACCTTTTAGCTAAGATTTTCTCCATATCGAACCAGTGGAGTCACTAATTGATCCTTGAATCATGGAGTCACCAGGTGAAAGATTTACAACTTTGAATGTGCCTGGTCCTTGTTCACCATCAAAGGCCAGATCTTAACGTTGTCGTTACCCTAGGAAGCTTCTCCGACAAAGAAAGCAGCTGCTGAAACCTTCTCGAGAAAACTCCTCTGGGTCAGCTTTCAGGTGTGCCAACAGTAGCCACAGCTGAAACAGTGAAGTGGAAACAATGGAGTCACCACAGTGGAGTCGCCAGGTGCACAGTAGAAATCTTGATAATTCTGATATCTGATGCACCTTCAGAATTAGTTAATCATTGTCGTTCAATCCCGGGGAAAATATTCAACTTCGTCCCCGGCAATGACGCCAGAAATGTTAGTGTCAGAAGTCACTCCTAGATTGCAGTAGGAGCAGAGCCCGACGCCCATCAGTTTATGTCACGATTTGTTTATAAAAAGGGGTGATCGAATGGAAGTTAACTCAAAACAATGTCGTTCTAACTCCAAAACTAGGCCAGGCATGCATGGGCAAGTGAGGTCTTAGATAAACTTCAGACAGTGAGTTGTAGTAAGGGTGAGTAGGGGGAAGACTTGTATAAGAGAATTGCAAAGGTCTGTCATAAACATCAGGTTTCTAACAGACTATAGGAGAAAACATCTAAACGCAAGATCTTCTTACATTCAAACACAGAAAACCGGAGAATACAACAATGCAACAATAAATCCTTTATCGTAACATAATTGCAATAATTCATGTGAATCAGTCAATCATGAACTCCCTCGGTATGAGATGAAAACTAGATGGGATAAGAAAACTGTCTGTCATTAAACAAGAAATCTTACATACAGATGCATAACCAGAGAACTAGAGACGTCTACTAAAACTTTATAGTTGGGAGCTTCGCTCTACCATCGATGATTACAAAAATGGCGAAAACGCCTTCATATACTCAAAACAACAACAACAACAAAAACAAGACGCTGCATTAAAAACATTGCGTTTGCATGTCTTCTGACAGTCTGCGCATGCAGACTCTGGCTGATTGTGCACCTATGACATACGCTATCATATTTCGGACTGTCATGTTGCAGACGAATTGACCAACTTTAGTCCTTCTCTGGACTTTCCATTTATGACGAAGACGATGTCTAACCACCTCCAACAACTTCAATAACTGCCCTTTTGAGATCAGGAACAGTTCTAGTCAACTCTTCCTTTTGGGGACGTGAAGGTCTTCTCGAGGGGCCACCTAGACCAGCTGAATAGTTTACGGGATGAGAGGTGGAAGATGTGGCATGCTTGACGAGGATGCTGTCGGTTCCAGTATGGTGAAGGTGAGGCAGGGGGAAAAGGGGTGCTTTCATGGAAGTGATATGGGGACATGAGACAACAAATGGAGGGAGGTGTTGAGGTGGAGGTGACTGGGCGAAAGGGACACATGGAAGGCGGTGAGGACTTGGGACCAGTATATTCATGCCACGTATAGATAGGGGGCCTGCTAGAGTGAAATTCCATTCCCCCCCCCCTCCATTAAAGGCAGAACCGATGGGGGGGTCCGAAATTCAATACAGACCGTAGATCTAAGCATCGAGACTTGGGCCGTCTAGATGCGCACATACATTATCTCTGATTCTGGACCCCCCCACTCTTGTTAAAGCCAGAATGACGGAGGGGGTGCAGAATTGGACTTCGTCTGTGAATTTGAGTGCCTGGATCACAACCATCTAGATCTACACCCTCTTTAAATTAAATGTGCCCGAGCCTCGCTGATGGATGAATGATTGAGATGACCTTAGCGCTTTCATCATGAAAATCCTGAAGGGCCCCACTCGTGGCTCAGCTATTGCACTGTGTGTCCTTCAGATGGACGGTCTCGATCCTTTCGGAATTTCTGGTACCGGAGGTTCACGATGCAATTTTCCTCAAAATCTCGATTGACCAAACCGCGAAAGCACGGATGTACGCCGAGTGTCCTCTAGAGGAATGGTTGAGATGGTATTTGATGTTAGAAGAGGTCTACCTCCATTACCAGGCTCGCTTTCCGTGACCGAGGTGTTAGGACCATAGGCTTAGCTTCAAAGGCGCTTATAGATATTTCGGGGTTCGGGGTTTCAAGATGTAGAACGACGTGAAACCCTCACCCTTCGAACTCCCGAATGCCGAAATGCCGACGTGACTAGATCTTGCGCCACGCGTCCTTTGGATGGACAACTGATATCTTTTCTTGCATGCAATATAGACGCTACCCATCATGATAATCCCGGCGCAACTTCGCTAACCACGATTTCCCACTGACAGTCAATCTGCTCCTATGGATGAATCTGGGATGTTGACAACATAATTTCGCCCGTTTACTTGCTTGGAAGCCTGAAACGAGATTTTTCCGTGCTGTGCTTGGGCGTTTCTCGTGCAACTTGTAGACCTGAATATTCTTGTGCCCAAGACAAGAATTGTTGTTAACACCACCAAAGTGGATGCGCAGGTTCTTACCTCTCATCTTACCATCTTCTCTCCACCCTCAGGTTGTCCTTAAATCCAATCCAAACTCATCAAACCAATCAAACTCAAAATGCTACCTATTACTGTGTACAACTCCCTGACAACGACGCCAAAATGTTGGTGTATATATATGCTTAGTATATTTCACTCATTTATATGTCAATCTTGGGTTTGTAATCAAAAGAGTTGTTACACCATATGTTCCGAAAACAGGTAACCTATCTATGTCGGTTGTATCTAGCTCAATCTGGAAATAATTAATAACATAACACTCATTTTTTGGAATATCTGATACTTCACACAACTTCAAACTCATAAGATAAAGGTTATAGTAAAACTCTCAAACAAACACTAAATTGAAAAGGTTTTTGCTTAGATAACAAGTATGTTCATTATAGGCTCATGAAATGAAGAGATGAACTGAGATATTGCTTCTTGTAGGGATTGAAATAACAATTAACAATTCACTTTATTTACTCTTAGAAAGAAACCAATCATAACCCTATCAATTCCAATCAAACCTTCTTCAATACATGAGACAATCAATATGATTGAAAGACTTCATTACATGGAGCATGAAGGTGAGAGATGAAGTCTTATTGTTCTTGTACCTACTAAGAACAACACAACCACAAATTCAAAACAATAACAATTACTTATTTAACAATCCCAAACATCTATCCATATTTTGTTAACTAAATATCAATCTGTAGAAATGAAAATGGAATTATCTACTTTGCTCAATGTATAACTGTTCACTCACACTGATACAAAATTAAATCTATTTAGAAATTTGTATTGTACTTAGAAAATTTTATGCACTTAGAATCATTTGCAACACACAACTATTATATTTGCACACTCACACAATTAACTTACAACACACAAAGACATGTACATGGGGGCTTACCTTGGTTGGGGTGGTGGGCCCTTGCCAAACCAATAAGGCACCTCTAAATAAATTAAAGGATAAAACACTTTACTCATATCCATGAATTGCACAAAATAACATTCATATTCCTTCAATTGATCAAGTGAATCAATAAATCAACATTTCATTTCCTAGCATAACAATGTGTATCATTCTCTACTTACTACCTATCATCTACACAATATCCCTTTTGAAGAAGATTAGCCATTATAATCAAGGACTGAGGATAATTATCAAGTGTTTACAAAATATTACAATTGGTGAATCATACACTAGCAAATTTGGGTCATTTTGCGACGACTATTTCGACGCTCTTGCGACATTATGTCGTGGATATTGTGACGAATCTTGAATCTCTGAAATCTCGTTTTATGGCACGTGGAAATTTCGATGAACTTGAATTAACGTTGCAAGGGCGAAGACCCTAGGGAAATTATCACAATTGCGACAAAAAAAGAAATATCATCGCCAATACGACAATCTAGGCAAACTAAGTGAAACCAACAGTTCGTCTCAATTGCGACGACCATTGCGACGATAATTTTCGTTGTCTATATAGCTAATTCATCGCAGGATTTTATGTTGTCGTCGCAATTGCGACGACAACTTTTATTTGTTTATATAACAAATGCGTTGCAACAATTTTGTTGTCGTCGCACTTGCGACGACAACTGTTTTTTTGTTTATATAGCGAATGCGTTGCAAGAACGACACCATTTCTTTGTTTATATAGCAAATGCATAGCAACGATTTTTGTTGTCGTCGCACTCGTGACAACAACTTTTTTTTTTGTTTATATAGCGAGTGCGTTGTAGGAACAACAACATTTCTTTGTTTATATAGAAAATGCGTCGCAACAATTGTTGTTGTCACAAGTGCGATGACAAGATTTCTTTTTTTATATATCACATTCGTCGCAGGTATATTGTTGTCGTCGAAATTGCGACGAAAAAAATTTATTTAAAAAAAAAAATTAAAAATATATTTTAGGTGGCAATTTTAATATTAATATTACCATATTAATAACTATCAATGGAAAAGAGAAAGAGTTTTGAGCAATATTGTACAGGAGTAACAATCATCTTCTTGTAAAGTCCGTGGGCTTCCTCTCGTTCATGCAGCGATAGGGTTTGCTTGAGTTCGGTCCTCGGCATCCATGGCCGCCCCTGGGGGTGGGGCTTCGGCCTCTTCCCCCCCCC
>JASDQU010102778.1:424128-454345 GCA_032191745.1 Picea mariana
TATATATACCAAGGAGACATTTTCATTTTGAATCATCTTGTACTTGAACATTTAAGTGGGGTAAAAGGAGGTTGCCCACTCGAAGAGGCTTATTATCTGAAATTATCTCTTTTTCAAGGCGTTGAGTACTTTTTCTGAGGTTTTTCTATGCTATATTGATATTTGGTTCTTAACAATCCAAGTCAAATTTCAATGCATACAGATACAATTTGAAAACATTTCAACGTTGGCCCCATTCACATGTCATTGTTTCCCACCTCTTGTATCTTGATGGCATTGATTAAGCAATCAATGAAATAGAGGGATTTTTGATCACAACTATGATGTAGATACATTGTATATACATTAATGTAGAACCTAAAAGAAAAATGAAGAAATACCGATGAAAGCCTAAAACTTGTGTCAACCTAGTTGGGTACTTTGAAAGAAAATTAGGGTTTATGGTTTACATGATGAATTGATGATGGAAGAAAGTGGGCGTGTCACTCAAATTTGAGTCTAGAAACCCTCCCATATCGTTAAGGCATGCCAATATTATATCCATGACAAATTTCAGTGCATACAAAAACTGTTTGAAAAAATTTCAACGTTGGCCCCATTCGCAGGTCCCTGTTGTTGGTGTCTAGTCCTCGTGCAATTTTCGTTCCTCTTTCATCGTTACTTGTTCCTATTTCCTCTTTATTTTTGTACAAAACATACTAATGGCATAAAATGTCCCACACAAAGACCAAATTAATATCCACTACATAAGTCTTTTGTCTTTTTTCAACGACTATGTAACAAATCTCAATTCTAAGAAGATTCAAATAGGTAACAATATTTATGAAATATTATACGATCATGATGGTATAAAAATGAAAGATATTCTCTTGGTTTCAAGAATAATTTATCCTCTAATGAACAAGGCCAACCACGTGAATGTGGAAGCTCACATGGTCCCTCCTCTCTGCCTCACATCAATCTCAATTGATCCCCAAAACCCAATCTATAAAATATAAAATAATCAAAAGCAACGTCCTATTAAGATTCATGCATAGAAACTACAAAAACAAAAATTAATGAAGGTACATGAAATTATGTGTTTCTAAATGATATTTTTAGTCTACCACGTAATTTACTATATTGACAACTATTTTTAGGTTTTAAATAATAATTAAACAACATGTAACCTAGGATATAAAAACATTGCATAAAACTTAAAAACATGTAATTAACCCATGACATTAAAAGTAAAATATTTTAAGAGAATAATTCATACAAATTAAAATATTCTATAGTCACGTACCTAATCCAACCTCAACATCTGTGTAACCATCCTTATTCTCTATCTTGATATTCTTCAACTCGACATATGTATCATCATCTAGTTCTGAAACGATGTTGAAAGGATTGATGATATCATCATCGTCATCAATGTCATTTTTGAGCATATTTTCATCGAAATCATCATCAGGAATTGCAATATTGTCTCCTATGCCTAGATCATGATCTTCTTTGTTTTCTTCATCTGTTGACCCTCCATGATCTTTCGACTCTGTCTGATATTCTGTCGAATCATCTTCTTGATCTTCAATATCATCTTCTTCCTGTAAATGAGTATACTTAATTGGCCTTCCTCTTGGATCATATCTAACAACAAATGACCAGTCCCTTTCACCTGGAACATTTGAGTAAAAGACCTGTTCACATTGGCTTTAAAAAACATAGCGATCATGTCCTCTTTCAAACATCATTGTTTTAATCATTGGAAATCCGTTGGCATGTTGAATAACAGTTCTTTCCTCATCACATTCATGCATTCATAACCTATACCATTTGACATCGAACATAACTAATTTGAAGGAATTAAAGTCACACTCAAGTAAATCATTTTACACATTAATTAACACTAAAAACAAATATAAAAAATCAACATTTATGTATAATATGAGATGAAACATATTACATACCTTAGCATCTGTGTCATACAAGTGTTTGACAAATTATTCATAACCTTTAAGTTCACTAGCAACAATGTAGCGGAGAGAAGATTTGCTCTTGATCCTTCATAAAGTCGTTTATTTGCCTTTTCTAATAGAGGTTCGTCATAAATACCATCATTTTCCCCATCCTCATCCGGCTGCGAAAATAAATCTTGGATCATTTGATTTGTCCCATCATCTTCTTCCATGGGATCATTAACTTGATTTGTCCCATCATCTTCTTCCATGAGATCCTCATTTTCTTGGTCATGATGATGTTCCTCAACTTGTACAACATCATTTCTACTAATACTTGGTGCAATATTCTGCAGAAAGTTAGAAGGAAACTCTTGTTGGTTGTGGAGCTTGATTATGTTCCTGATTCAGAGGTCCTTGCTTTCAGCCATGTTTATACCCCATGAAGAATTTACACCCCAGAAGTATGTACACTCTTCCACGTGGGGGAGTACAGAGGGGGGGTACCCCCTATGCGGGGTCCGGGGGGCCTATCCCCCCGGCTGGGGGGTTCAGGGGCGAAGCCCCCGAAGGAAAAATTGCCTTGTAAATGTATATTGTAATTTCATTGTAAATCTGGACCGTTCATTATAAGGTCGCAGATCTAACGGTAGAAATTATGTTAGGGTTTTTTTCCCTAGAAGGCAACCCTCTGTTATGAGGGAAATGTATTGCAACTATGCATTATGGCGAGTATTGTATTTTGAGAGAGGAGACTGTGAGAGAAAGAAGAGGAAGTTATAGCGGGTTTTGCTGTAGGTTGTATCCCTTCATTTGCTGGATAATAATAAAGGAAGGACCTGGCAATTTCTCCGGTGGACGTAGCCCACACTGGGTGAACCACGTAAATCTGTGTCTCTCTTGTATTGTGTATCTTCTGTGTTTTGTTTCCGCATTTGTTTTATTTTATTGCTCCGTGGTCCTGTTTTTCTAACAACTCTAACTTTATAATTACAAACAATCATGCAAAATTAGTGTATACTATAACAAACATTCAAACAATATATATACATATATATAATTTTATATAAAATTGACAAAATAAAAAAAGATAATGAATATATAGCTAATTACCATGGGACGATATTCATTCGATCCGCTATGAATGTGACCATATTTCCTACAATGTTTTGTAGCTGTTGCTATTAAAATTCTTACGGGACATCTGAGGAAACATTTTTTACAAGGGCAATAACATCTACCATCACCCTTTTCACCCACTTTACTTTTTTCCCCACCTCTAACAACATTCTGTGACATTTTTCCGCACAAAAATACCCTTTCGGAACTGTCATTGTTATAGCAAGATTGTCGCAACATCTTTAAATCGTCAAATATTTATAGTCCAATTTTAGGTCACTATCATCGCAATTGCGACGAATGTGACCTAAAAATATTTCTTTTTTCATCTATTTATTTTAAGTCATTTTTAACGGTCAATTTTAAGATTAGGTAAGTCGTCGCTCTTGCGACGGACAAACTACATTCATCTCTCTTGCGACGAACATTGACCATAATAATTTAGTAAAACTACATGCGTCGAGATAGCGATGAATACAAGGTGAATTTAGAAAAATTGAACTTTTTCTCTTGCATGTTGTGACGAAAGAGTACTTTCGTCGCAAGTGGTCGTCGCAAATTTTTCAATATGTAGTAGTGATAGCATATCTCAAGGAATGGACTTCATCCTCATGACATGAACTGCATGAGTGATGAAGTCTATCATGATCTCCAAACGATCCAAGGATACTTCTATCCAATAATTTCTTGAAACCTCCACCAACATACTCATTCAAAACGTTAATCCTGTATACAAGGGTTTAGTATCAAGCTAACACAGTAATAGATCTGGGTACCGGACCAGCACAACGGTGGTACCAGAATAGGCGCAGATCTGGTACTGGATCAACGAAGAGTACCAGATCATGCAGAGTACCGGACCAAGTGGAGTGCTAGATCAGGCGGAGTACCAGATCAGGCAGAGTACTGGATCAAGTGGAGTACTAGAATAGATCAATTGGTTGTTGCAGTACTGGACCAATGATAGTACCAGATGAAGTGATGCCTTGTCATGAAGCTTCTTATTAATAGTCAAAGTAATTAGGAGTATAATAATCAACCATTTAATCCCAATTTAATCAAGAAATCAAACAAATCATGTTTTAACATAAGTTACCTCTTTATGCATATGGACAAGGTCACAAGGTAGTTTTGTGGAGGAAATAGACAGCATATGCACATGTCAGAGGTAAAATTGACCCAGATAGAGGATAATATAGGGTAATAGAGGTGTCAAAATGGAGAGTCAACAAGCCTACTGATTTTGGAAGATGAGTTTGAAGACAAAAGTTGAACTCTATGGTGGTTTAGTTATGCCCCTTATACTTTTAATGCTCCAAGCACTTTTGTGCGACTCATTAACCATATTTTCAAGCCCTCTATTAGAAATTTCATTGTGATATATCTCAATGATATTTAAACAATCCATGGGAGGGTCATATAAATCATTTAAAATAAAATTTGGACCTTTTATGTTGACATCAACCTAGGAAAATATGATGTCCTTCTTTCGCTAGGAGTCTATTCAATATTTTGGGTATATCATTAATGCCCAATGAGTGTATCTTGATTCTGACAAGGTCCAAGTTGTTAGAGACCACCCTACTAAAAATATTTTAAACTTTGGTAGGAATGGACTTTTATATGAAATTCATTCACCAATATTCTCACATTTCTCATCCCCTTTATCAATTAATAGAAAATCCTCTTGGTGACTCAAGGAATTAATATGTTTTACAATAGTTCTTGCACTTTTCACAATAGCCTTTTTAGGTAAAAATTACAAATCCTACATGGGCTGCCATAGGTGTTAATTCTTAAGTGGGGAGGACATCCATTGGGTTAGTCCTTTGATATTATTCCACGTGCAAAATTCAGTTGTAGCACATACGACAAAGTGTTCTACACAATGGTTCACTTTAAACAATGGTGAGATTTCCACCTTCATAAGGAAACTATTTTACAAATCAATAACTAAGCTATACAATCCCTTAATTCCTAATATAAATTCAACAACATCATCATAAGAAATGGTCATCATAGTTGTAGCAATTTCATCTAGTGATTAAGCATAAGAAGGGAGTCTATTCAATATTTTGGGTATATCATTTATGCCCAAGGAGTGCACATTGATTCTAACAAGGTCCAAGTTGTTAGAGGATACCCTAATAAAAAATTTTCAAACTTGAAGAGTTTAATGGGAAGCTTGGAATTCTATTTGCAATTCATTCACCATTATTTTCACATTGCTCGTCCCCTTTATCAATTGATATAAAATCCTCTCATTGGCTAAAAGATGTAGTATGTTTTGCACTATTGCTTGCACTAATGCTTGCACTAATGCTTTCACTTCTGACACTAGCCTTTTTAGGTAGAAATTACAAATCCTCCACAAGTTGCCATAATTGTTAAGTCTCAAGTAGGGAGCACATCCATTCGGTTAGTTCTTAGAGATTCTTTCACATGCAAAATTCAATTGTAGCACATATGACAAAGTGTTCTACACATTGGTTCTCTTTGAACAATGGTGACATTGCCACCTTATTAAGGAAACTATTTTACAAATCAATTACTGATCCCTACAACCCCTTAATTCCCAATCTAAAATTCAAGAGCATCATCATAACAAATGAAAATCATAGTTGTAGAAATTTCAGCTAGTGATCAAGCACAAGAAGGGAGTTTAGTCAATATTTTGGGTATATCATTGATGCCCAAGGAACAAATGTTTATTCTGACAAGGTCCAAGTTGTTAGAGATCACTCTACTAAAAATGCTTCAAACTTGAACAATTTTTTGGGAGGCATGGACTTCTATATACATTTCATTCACCACTAGTCTCACGTTACTCACCCCATTTATCAATTGATAGAAAACACTCATAGTCGTTCAAGGTTGTAGTATGTTTTTCACTAGTATTTACACTTCTCACAACAACCTTTCTAGGTAGAAATTTCAAATCATCCATAGGTTTCCATAGGTGTTAATTCTTATGTAGAGAGGACATCCATTGGGTTAGGCCTTAAATATGATTTCACATGAAAAATTCAATTGTAGCACATATGATGTGTGTTCTACAAAATGATTCACTTACTCTAAACAATGGTGACATTTCCACCTTTGTAAGGATGTTATTTACAAATCAATTGCTGACCCCTAGAATCCCTTATTTCCCAATCTAAATTTCAAGAACATCATTATAATAAATGAGCATCATAATTGTAGAAACTTCATCTAGTGATCAAGCATAAGAAGGGGGCAACCATTAATAGTGTGGATGATGTTTTTAGCCTCCCTCTGATTTGAATTCTCAGTGTCCTAACTATTAGGCACACTTGTGAGGATTCGATGGATATTTACTATTCTAATTCCCACTTTATTAAAAAACAAATTGGTGCTACAACCATATACAATGATCAAGTAGGTTTATTTCATGAACTGTGGTCTTTGAGATTCTTTATTACATGATTTGGATTATTTTTGCTCTTGAAGAAACTTCTTATGATATTTTGGTGAAATAACCTCACTATTCTTCATATAGGTGTCACTTTGGCATTGACAAAACAATCCAACATCTTTGTCAACACTTGTATTGAATATCTACACAAAAGAACGTTGAATATTTTACTCACAAGTGTTTACTTTGCAACCAATCTAAGCCTCCTAATTGGAAACTTGGATTGTATCAATGCTAGTCTAGACCCTGGGCATCCATTTCATTCAACTGTATGAATGGTTTTTCCTACAAGAATAGATTTATTCTTTCAACATGCATGGACACACTTTTGAGCTTTCCAATTGTTTTAGATTAATATTCCTAATCCTTGATTCATTTTTTATGCTCGTTGTGATGATGCTCGACCACTTAAGTTTTTAACTTCCATCCACAAACTAAAAATCAAGTTGAAATTGTCAACGAGACACGTGTTCATGCACTTCACAGTTATCATTAGACCAACAAATAGTGGGCTAATCCCTTTACATTATACAAAAATCTATAACAAGGCAACACATCCTTCTATAGGACATTCATCTTTTGAGGCTTATTATAACTTTCATCCTCTCTCCCTATATGAGATTCCAGTTTCCTTTTCTCTTCCCTCTACCTCTCACGACCAAAAGGTGTAGGATAAAGCTTCCTCTTTTGTAGAGAAAATGACCAAATCACATGCCAACATTTGGTATATTCCTTTAAGAACAAGCTATTTACAAAGCTTTACATAATACATACATAGTATAACATAATACATACATAGTATAACATTGCTTCTAGGTTTACAACAAAGTATTGTTACACATTGACAAACAAAAATTTAAGATAACATCATAAATTAAGACACATTTAATATAGTCCATACATTATCTCTTAACTTATTGGCTCCAATACCTTCCATTTTAATGGAGTGAATATAAATTGACTTAAGTATGAGTCACCACTCTTGGAATATGTATATAATGTATCCTATATTTTCAACTTCACCCAATATTATCAATATAAACAAATAACCACATCCTTAAAGATAGTTTTCCTTCACAAATGAATTGGATTTCTCAATACAATTTTTAGCATCGATTTCCCAAATTTCAATAAATGGATAATTTCATCTAAAGAGTTGGTGAATCCTCTTTTTAAAAGCTTAATCAATTTTTGAAACAAATATTTTTAATAATTAATTATTTTGTTGATAGTCAAATCTTGTCATTTGTGGACAATTTACTCTAAGTAAAGAGGAAGTGAAGTTGCTTTTTTAAAATCTTAATCAAATTTTCATAGTGTTGTAAAACTCTCCATTTTTTTCCCAAATTTTCAAATTTTCAAGCCACTTCATTTTTTGAGTTTTTCCATGTTTTCTAGGGATCCGTTTTATACTTGTTGAATTTTAATAATTTTCTAACTTTGATGAGAAATAAAGACTCACACTAAACCAACCAGGAAAGAGAAGACATATTTAAACAAGAAATAAATGACGATCACACACAGTAAAGAGAGATTTTACCTTGGAAACCCAAAACCGGGAAAACCAATATTCCTTGAGCATATTTCTCCTTGTTGTCTTTTTCATTCAATGAATAAAGATTTACATGACTAATATTTCTCTACACCTAAGACACAATTTCCATCATACTCTCTTGATTTACACAAGAACAAGCGTGCAACCAATTTGTCTTACATCTACATGACCAACAACATCCTCTTAAAGGATTTATCAATCTAATACAATTACAACACACCTTATTTATAGGCTTTGCAACATGCAAAACCCTAAATCATGGAACCCAAAAATAGTACAGAGAGATTTTACCTTGGAAACAAAAAAACTGGGAAAACCAACATTCCTTGAGCATCTTTCTCCTTGTTGTCTTATTCATTCAATGAATAAAGAGTTACATGACTAATATTTCTCTACACCTAAAGCACAATTTCCATCATACTCTCTTTCTTTACACAAGAACAAACTTGCAATCAATTTTTATTACATCCACATGAACAACAACATCCTCTTAAAGGATTCATCAATCTAATACAATTACAATGCACCTTATTTATATTCTTTACAACATGCAAAACCCTAAATCATGGAGCCCAAAAATAGTCACATATCCATGCAGAAGATTGGATGCATATCCCGTGAATCTCAAGATTCTGTTACAGTTGACCTCCATTCAGTCTTTAGTCAATTGACACTCAACCTCTTGTTGACCTCCTATCGTCCATTTTGACTTCAACTTCTGAATTCTCGATCGATGACTTCGACCTTGACTTAACCATCGATTAAAATTGACTTGTCGGTCAATTCTTCACTCGATCGATCCACCTCGACTATATTCACTGCAAATAATATAACAACCCAACATTCTCCCACTTGTTGTATTATTTGTTGATACATGATAACATGAACATCTGCTCACTCACCCAGGGAAAAAATTCCCATTGGTTCTCTACACCAAGAGAACTTCATAACACTCACAGAATTGATCAAAGAGTCTACTATGTTTTCCAATGTGTCTACTTTCTCTAGAAATGCCTTGTTGCTTTTCACCATGTCTCTCACAAAATGGTATTGTACATCAATATGCTTCGTCTTGGAATGATAAGTTGGTTTCTTTGCCAGAAATATTGCACTTCGACTATTGCAATTTCATATCTCTTTGCTCAAACCCTATCCCTGAACATAGTCAATGCAACCATATTGCTTATTTGCTTCCATGAGTGGTTGTCGTGTATTTAACTTATGTTTTCAACAAAAATATGATCAACTATCGCTTACTCATCTAGCTGATTGCTCCACTGAACCTATTGAACACATATCCACTGGTTGAGCTTCGTCAATACATATATCTAACCCAGTAAACGTCGAAAAATCCATGTACATTTACTTCACTCTCAACTTCAGAATTCCCTTGGTGGCATATAACATAATATTTTGTTCCACACAAATACCTCAACACTCTCTTGATAGTTTTCCAGTGCTCTTTCCCAAGTATCGACATGTATCTACTCAATGCTCCTATTGCATAAGCATTGTTTGGTTGAGTGAAAACCATTGTATACATCATACTACCAACAACACTTCCATATGGAACACATTCCATGTCCTTATTTCTTCCTATGTTTTTGGAAACTGTTCAACAATTAGCTTTTCTCCCACAATAATTGACACCTTGATTGGTTTACAATCATGCATGTTGAAACACTTCAAGACTGTTTCAATATAATTCCTATGATTCAACCAAAGATTTCTAACTACTCGATCTCTCTTGATCTCCATTCCCAGAATGATGTTCGTTGCATTGAGATCCTTCATGTCGAACTTGGAGGGCAACTGGTTCTTCACCTCCTTTATTGGGTCCATGCTGTTTTCAACCAACAACATGTCATTGACATACAATGCTACATATATGAAACACCCACCTTCTTCCTTGGAATATACATAGTCATCAACCTTGCTTCTCAAAAATCTCAAACTAAGCATGTAGGTGTCAAAATTATGGTACCACATTCTTGGCGATTTTTTTAGACCAGAAAGGGATCCCTTCAATTTAAACACTAGCTCTTTCTTTCCCTTTACTACAAATACTTCAAGTTGTTTCATGTAGATTTCTTCTTCTAGGTTCCCATGTAGGAACATTGTCTTCACATCCATTTTCTCTATTTCGAGATCATGTGCTACAACCATTGACATTAGTGATCTAGAAGGATGTCGATGGACTCCCACCTATTCCAACTGGTTCATTTTGGTAGTTTTCCAGTTCGAGAGTTTTTTCCTAGTTTTTGGGTCCCTGACTTCCAGGGCTGTTTTGAGGCCCTAAAAAATGTTTTTAGGGCTCACCAAAAAAAATGTGTGTCATCTTCAGATAGACCTTTCCAATGGCCTATCTTGTGCCTAAAACAGAGATCGTATGCAAAAGTTATGACCTCGAGAAGTTGATGTACTAACTTCCCCAAATGGGGCCCACATGACTTTTGATGCTTCATCTCCCAGGGTTAGGTTTTTGGATGTATATAGTTTTTGACATTCCTATTTATTGTAAAAAGGCCTTGAAATCCTCATTGTAATCATATTCTGGCGAATGAGCATAACCTTCACATCTCTTCTTAGAGATAAGCCGCCACCATTCTAGCAAGCTTGTTTTTCACTGAATTTTACAGTTTCATCTTATTTCCTTATTGAATAGAAACCAGTTTTATTGTATATACGTTATTCAATATTAAGCATATTTTGATAATAATCTGTATTCATTTAGTTATTCTCATAAAATATGGATCAGTGGTATCAGAGCGGTCTTCTCCTTGTCATTCTTAATGCATGTCCCCAACGAGGTTAGGGTACAAAGAATTGGATCTCGAGCTTGTTTCTCTTGAGTTCAAAATCTCTCGCATGCCCAAGCAACCTCTCATGGCAGGAGAAAAGAAAGACGACGGGACAGGAGATCCATTCAAAATGTTTCTTGAGGAATCCCTCACGCAATAGAGGAACGAGATGATGGATAGTTTTGCGCAAATCCTTCAGCAACTACCAACATGCGACACATCTTCCTCAAATAGAGGCATCGCCCCCTTCAAGGTACAAATAAAATTTGATATTCCTATATTTGAAGGTTAGATAGATGTGGGTGTTATAGACAAATGGTTGAATCTGCTAGAAGGGTATTTCTATGTCGATAACTTCTTGAATAGATAAAATATTACTTTTGTGCTCCTCAAAGTCGTTTCCCATGACAAAGATTGGTGTGAAAATTTATGTGAGCAGAAGGAAAAAGAGGAACCCTCATTATTTACAGTCGTGGTCACCTGGGAGTCCTTCAGGGATGATATTAAGGAAATATACTACCCTGTTGGAAGTTATGATGACCTGTATACAAAATGGACCAGACTATGACATGAAAAAGACCAATCAGTGCCCAAGCTCACAAATATATTCCATACCTTATGCACCAAGACGGGTATCAAATATTCTGAGTGACATATGGTGCTCAAGTATCGCGACGGTCTGCATAGATACATCCATGTCAAAAATGGATTTTTTGGACATCTCATCCTTGGGCATGACCTACAGATATTCTGTCAAAATCGAGCAGAAGCTTAAACAAAAAATGCGACAATTTGGGCCTCAGAACCCCTCAGAACAAAAACCAAGAAAGGGAAGCCCCAATCTGTAGAACAAAGGACAGAGCAAAGGCAGACCACGTTAGGAAAACCAGTCCAAGCCGCAAGCAAAGAAGGATACTGGTAAGACAAAGAAATATTCCAGGAAGTGGTGTAACTTCCATAAGAGCCCTTGACATAACACTGTTGATTGGCGCTCAAATCAGGCCTTGGTGGCTGAGATGAAAGCCTTTGAATCAGATGTGGGTTTTGACTCTAAGTTAGAACCAAAAAAGGGGAGATAGATCATTGATGCAGAACCCAGTTCTATCGTTGCTACCACCAAGCTCTAGCTTGGTGAACTAGACGAGCCAGAGGAAGGCGAACACCTTTTTCATTCACATATGTGGGTGAAGAGTACCCCACTGCACTTCATCGTTGATAATGGTAGCCAGAAGAACATCATCTCAACAGAGGTTTTCAAGCGACTCACCCTACCGAAAATGCTGCACCCGCAACCCTACACCATCGGATGGATATGCCAAGGAAGCGACATCTGTGCCAACCAACAATGCCACATGTCATACAAAATCAAGCGCTTAAAAAATGAGGTATTGTGCGATGTTTCCCCTCTTAAAGTTTGTAATGTTTTTTGGTCCAACCATATTTATGGAAACACCATGTTGTATATGAGTCTAGGCCTCACAGTGTTATTATTACTTTGAACAAGAAATCAAGAGAGGGGATCCAGTGGGAGATATAAGAACTACTCCACAAGGGGGACATCTATCCCAGCTCATCATCTTGCAGGAGCCCAATCATGCTGGTACAGAAGAAATATGGAACCTGACGAATCTACATTGATTATCAGACCCTGAATAAATCATAGTCAGAAACTGATACTTGATTCCCTAAATCGACGACCTCCTTGATCAACTCACGGGGGAAAAATACTTAAGTAATATTGATCTAAAGTCTGGCTACCACATGGTCCTGATAGAACAGACAGAAGTATGGAAGACCACCTTCAAGTCAAAGGAAGGTCTTTTCGAATGGTTGTTCATTCCCTTTGGCTTGAAAAATGTTCTAGCCACTTTCATGAGGATGATGGATGATATCCTGTAGCCATTCACCAATACTTTTGTAGTGGTGTATCTGGATGACATTATCATTTAAAGAAAGACTTGGGCAGAACACTTGCATCATATTCAACAGGTTTTGCACACCCTGCGGCAACACAAGCTTTATGCCAACTTGGAAAAATTCTCCTTCGGCATGGACAAGGTCCATTACCTGGGATACATTGTTGATCAACATGGTGTACATGTGGATCTAGCCAAGATCCAAGTCATTTGTGACTGGCCAGCCCCAACCACACTCATTGAGCTTCAAATCTTCTTGGGCCTTGCCAATTTCTATTGCAAGTTTGTGTTGGGATTCTCCCATATTGCATGGACCCTCATCCAAGTAACTAGGGGTGGTGGTAAGGAAAAATTTGGGTGGGGCCGGTCCCAACAACAAGCGTTCGATGATTTTAAGAAATGCTTATGCTCAACCCCATTAATTTCACTACCAGACTTGCAACAACCCTTTGAGATCGAGACAAATGCTTCAGACTATGTTGTGGGCGTCGTTCTCACTCAACACAACCACCCTGTGTCCTATCATAGTGAGACACTATTAGATGTTGTCCGTAAGTACCCTACTTATGATAAATAAATTTACTACATTGTGCAAGCCTGTCGCCAATGAAGACATTACATTATTGGGAAGGAGACAGTCATCCACACTGATCATAAGACACTGCAGTTCATGTAGACACAAGGCAAATTGTAGAATGATCGCCATCAAAAGCATCAGAAGTGGTCCACATACTTGCAACAATTCCACCTCAACATCAAGTATAAAACATGAAGCACCAACCGCGTTGCTGATTGCCTCAACATACTGCTAGTTGCGGTACTCACCACTGTGCTAGACTCTTGTGACCATAATACCTCTGAATGACCCCAACTCTATGATACAGAACCAGACTTCTCCACCACCTACCAAATGTTGGGCGCAAATGCAATTGTCACTAATTTCCATCTTCAGAATGGATTGTTGTGTCGTTTGGGCCATATCTTCATTTCATCAAGTGAGAAAGCGAAGCTGATATGGGAAGCCCACTATAGTCAGGTGGAAGGACACTTCGACATCGGAAAGATAGTGGAAATGTTGCATAAACATTTCTACTGGTTGAAACTTCGACAGGAGGTCAACAAGTATATCAGGTCCTGCACTGCCTACACTATTGCCAAATTGACCACTAAGAAACAAGGCCTGTACACCCCTTTGCCTACTCCTGAAATGCCATGGGAATCCATCTCCATGGACTACATGTTAGGCCTCCCACCCACCAAGTGGGTAAATGACCGTGTTTTTGTGGTTGTTGATCTCTTTTCTAAGATGGTGATTCTGGCCGCCTGCAAGAAGAGCATCAAAACAAAGGCCACTACCAAGCTCTTCTTTGAACGAGTCTAGGTACATTTTGGAATCCCACAAACCATTGTGTCAGATTGAGACAGTCAATTTCTCATCACATTCTGGTTGGTCTTTTGGTCACTGCTGGACACCAAGCTCAACAAATCCACGAGATTCCATCCCTAGACAAATGGCCAAACTGAGGTCGTAAATCGAATGATCGTGCATATCTTGCACATGTATAATTCCAAGCACCCTCGCACATGGTATGAGAGTATTCCCTATGTCTAACATATCTACAATCGATCCATGCATAGCTTAACTGGGTACAACCCCTTTCAGATGGGGTTGGGATTCCAACCATTAGGTCCCATAGATGTTGCACTACCCCTTGCGGTCACCTCAACTGAATCATCTCCTTCTCCAACTAAAGCTGACAAAGCCACCCGATTCATTGAGTGGATCCAAAACATCCACCAACATGTTCAAGATATCCTACAGAAGTCCAATGAAAAGTACAATCAACGCCATGATCAACACCAGGTGCCACATAAGTTTTAGGTGGGCGACAAAGTCTGGTTGCATTTACAGAAATAACTCCTTACCGAACCCCATCAGAAGCTTCACCCACTCCATTATGGGATGTACATCATCACCAAGGCTATGGGTGATAATGATATTTAGCACAACATTCCTCCTTTCCTTGGCCTGCACCCAGTGTTCAATGTGGATCTCCTTCGACCTTATTTCCCACCATTATTGGACATCTCAGAGATAACAAAACAAATGACACCAATAGATCTCAACCCCGACTGCATACAATAGACATCGAGTGACTAGATTGTGGAAAAATAGGTCGAGGTCACTCGCCAACAAAGGATCCATCTTTATCGAGTTGTCAAAGTAGGGCAGCTTCTACACCAAGGCAAGTGGCTCACCCGGGGCCAAATTCAACAAAAAATTCCTCATCTAATGAGGGAAATCGACGCAATGGAGAAAATTACTTCCTAAGGGTGGAGGATTTATATAGATGGATTTCGGTGGCCTCCCACCTATTCCAACTGGCTCATTTTGGTAGTTTTCTAGTTCGACAGTTTTTCCTAGTTTTCAGGTCCCTAACTTTCGGGGCCATTTTGAGGCCCTAAACAACGTTTTTAGGGATCACCTTAGTCAACATGTGTAGGGACTGCCACATACAACATGTGTAGTCCTTATATAGACCTTTCCAACAGGCTATCTTGCACCTAAAATGAAGATCGTATGCAAAAGTTACGACCCCAAGAAGTTGATGTACTAACTTACCCAAACGGGGCCCACATGACTTTTGGCGCTTCATCTCCTAGGGTTAGGTTTTTGGATGTATAGGGTTTTTGAAATTCTTTTTTATTGTAAAAATTCCTTTAGAGCCTCATTGTAATCATATTCTAGCGAATGAGCGCAACTGTCACATCTCTTCTCAGAGATAAGCTGCCACCATTCTAGCAAGCTTGTTTTCTACTGCATTTTATAGTTTCAGATTATTTCCTTATTGAATAGAAACCAGTTTTACTGTATATCTGTTATAAGCATATTTTGATAATAATCTGTATTCATTTCGTTTTGCTCATAAAATCTGAATCATTAGTACTCTAATGGAATTTATTTTTTCAACAGAGGAAAAACTCTCACCGAAGTTGACTCCTTCGACTTGGGAATATCATTTCGCTACTAGTCGAGATTTGAATTTTTTGACTTGACCTATTGCGTTCATATTTTTCTTAAACACCCACTTGCTACCGATAGGTTTTCTTCCACTAGGTAATTTGACCAAATCCCATGTCTCATTATTATGCAAGGATTCCATTTCTTTGACTATGGAAACCTTCCAGAATTTACCCTATGTCAAGTCGACTTCCTACCTAACCGACTTGGGCTCCTTGTCAATGGAAATTAACATAAGTGCGGAATGGAAATCATGTGGACTATACCTTTCAGCTAGTTTTCTTACTCATTCATACCTCTTACAACCAAAGTTGATTTTTCCACCTCTTCATATGATTCAGTCGACTCATCTGAATCATCTTCGTCATTCCTCAATTCAAACCTCACCTTCTCTAGATATTTCTTTGTTTGAACCTCTTTAGACTTAGAAGTTCCACCGACTTCCCTAAAGTCCACATCTCAACTTTACATTGTTTTCCTTGATGTAGGATCCCAGAGATTATATCCTTTCATTCCATTCTTGTACCCAATGAAAATACACTTGACTGTCTTCTTGTCCATCTCGATCCTCTTTTCCTTGGGAACATGCACAAATGAATCATAACTAAATAATTTAATATGCGAAAGAAAATAATTATTACCAAACCATATCTCATGTGGAGTCGAGTTGACTAGCACTGATGAAGGAGATCTATTTACCAAATATTTTGGAGTGTCGTCTGCCTCTCCCTATAATTCTTATGTGAGCCCGACACCACTGAGCATGCTCCTTGCCTTGTCCATTAATGTCCAGTTCATTCTCAACAAATCCATTTTGTTGTGGGGTATATGGCATGGTTTTTTGGCATGCTATGCCACACTTGTAGTATTGCTCGAATTCATTTCAATAGAATTATCCACCATTGTTATTTCTCAAAACCTTGATCTTCTTATCAACCTGGTTTTCCATAGGAGATTTAAACTCTTTAAATTTCTCGAAAACCTGTAATTTCTTCCTCAGGAAATATATCCACGTCTTCGTGGAAAATGTTAGATTTTATTCACTTTTACAGAGAGATTAGGTTTACCAGTATATTTATATATTCTTTCACATTGTACTGATCAAGAACCATGATTTGATTTTTTAACTGAATCGTAACTGAGCTTATTAATCATGAAAATAAACAATGACCCTTCGATCATATTCCTAATTAACCTACACTGTTGGTTTACCAATGATGGATCTCGCGCCTACTCCATATTCCCACTAGCTGTGACACGTGTTGAGATCGTCGAAAAAGAGCTTAGCCCCGCTAGCTCCACCCTCTCATATGATCATTGACGGTGACCACAACCTACACAAAAAGGCATTTTCGCATTTTGCATTTTGGTAATCCAAAGGTGAAGAGTCTTGACTCTTCATGTTGCGATCTCTAAAAATGGGCTTAACTCCGCTAGATCCTTCCTCTCGCATGACCACTGGCGGTGACCACAACCTATACAAAAAGGCGTTTTCGCACTTCGCATTTCGGTAATCCAGAGGTGAAGAGTCTTGACTCCTCCAACTCTCGGTATCTGAAACTCCGTAATGGAGTCAGATCAATGGCCCACAATCCATGGTGATCGAACGGCTCTCCTCTGCCCCGGTACTTGAGCCTTCGGGACTTTGGGGAAGTGTTGAAGCTGAAACTCTCGAAAGAAGAACTCACGAAGTGATGTCATTCTTGCATCACTCAATGATGTGTCAAGAGCCGATTGGCTGCCATGTGTCACTCAGAATTATGATTTCCAGTGGCCTGAAAAGCCGAATCAATTTGACACTTGTCCTTATATGCTTGTGCCATGTGTCCTTGCTGACATAAGTTGCCACCTGTCCTCACTGATGTGGTCTCTCATGATCTACCTCCTAGATCTGACAGCCCAGATTTGTCTTTGATCCAAGAACTGAGATTATATCCCCATTTTTCATATCGCGAGTTTGAGAGGTTAGGAGCCTCCTTCAATTGACCTTTTAGTCAACGAAAAAAAATTGCTCGCCATGTGTCCTCTGCATCCAATGTTCCAAACCATACCTTGATCCAAAGGTTCAGATCAATCCTCGATCCGATGGCCCATATTATTTCTGGATATCGCATATCGCGGGTTCAAGATGTTAGAGCACCTCCTTCCTTCAGATTTCCTGATCTGTGAAACTCCAAAACAGATTTTTTGACATGCTCTGATATTTCACCATGTTTCCTCTTTGATAATGGATGGTCCCCCTACTTTTGGTATTTTGTAGGCTTGCTTCATCTTGCACGTAAAGATCGTGCTCCTTCTTATGGATCCAATGATGGTCAATCTTCGAGCCCTGATCAGACGCCTGAGATCTGTTCTCTTCTACTGCGTGCTACTCCTATCTGAATTCAGATCTGACGGTCATCGGGGATTCTGAAAGAGATCCAACAATCACTGTTTCTCTTCTCAGTTGATCTTTCCATTGCCATGCCATCATCGCTCTGCTGATCATGCTGATCTTTTCCATCAATGAAAAACACGCATACTCTGCCTCTGTCCAAAAACATGCCAACAATCTCTCCCTTTGGCATTGATGGCAACCCCTTGAAGAACATCCAGATTTACCACTGTATTGAAATTACCACACTTTCTCCCCCTTTGACATCAATGTCAAATAAGAAACAAGCTCCCCCTGAGCTGTTGCAATACATCTCGAAGGTATTAGATATTGACAAGCATATACTCCCCCTGAGATGTTGTAGTATTCTTCAGAGGTATCAGATATTCAACCAACACAAACTCCCCCTGACAGGATGGAACCTCTTAGTTTGACAGTGAGGTCACGCCCAACTTCTGGCGAAGATATCCAAAAGGTGTCGCTGCTAACGGTTTAGTAAAGATATCGGCTATCTTTTCTATGGAAGGAATATAATTCACCTGAAAAATTCTGTTTGTAACCTGTTCTCTGAGAAAATGGTATTTTATTGGTATGTTCTTAGATTTTGAATGAAGTACAAGATTCATAGAGAGACTGATAGCACTGTTTTTATCACAGTGAAGTGGAATGGGATCAGTGTAAGTTGCCTTCAAATCTGCAAGAGTTTGTATCATCCATAAAATTTGTGTGCAACAAGTAGCAACATCAATGTATTCTGCCTCTGTAGTTGATAATGAAATGGATCCTTTTTTTTTACTAAGCCATGCTACTAATGAGTCACCTAGGAAGAATGCTCCTCCACTGGTGCTTTTTCTCTCATCAACATAGTTTGCCCAATCAACATTTGAATAATCAGTTAACTGAAAGTTCTAATTTATGGGATACCACAGACCATAATTTATTATTCCCTTCAAGTACTTGAATATCCTTGTTACCGCTACTAGATGACTTTGTTTAGGAGTAGACTGATAACGACCTACCATTCCAACAGCTTGCATTACATCAAGACAGGAAGTTGTGATGTACAAAAGACTGCCTATCATTGATCGATATGTCTTTTGATCAACATCGGGTGAAATATCATCTTTACTGAGCTTGCAACCAACCACCATAGGTGTACTAATAGGAGAAGAATCTTCCATCTGAAATTTCTTCAACATCTCTTTCAAATATTTTTCTTGTGAGATAAATATTCTTGCAGAACTCTGTTTAACTTGTAAGCCAAGAAAGTATGATAGTTCTCCTATCATGGAAATCTCAAACTTTGTTTGCATAGAATTAGCAAACCACTGGACAAAGGATTCATTAGTACAACCAAAAATAATATCATCTACATAAACCAAAACAACTAGTAAATTATCACCTTCAAACTTAATGTAGAGATTGCTATCAACAATACCTTTCTTGAATCCTTTGTCTTGTAAGAATTTGTCCAGTTTATAATACCAAGCTCGTGGTGCTTGTTTCATTCCATATAGATCCTTCTTCAGCTTGCAGACATAGTTAGAATTGTCTGTCAATGAAAATCCTTTAGGTTGCTCCATATATACTTCTTCCTCTAGATCTCCATTAAGAAATGCTGACTTAACATCCATCTGATACACTTTAAAGTTCTTATGACATGAATATGCAAGAAACATTCTGATGGCTTCCAATCTTGCCACTGGTGCAAAAGTTTCATCAAAATCCTGACCTTCAACTTGTGCATACCCTTTACAGACCAATCTGGCTTTATTTCTAACAACATGTCCTTTTTCATTCATTTTATTTTTGAACACCCATTGGGAACCTATTACATTCTTGTCTTCAGGTCTAGGAAAAAGCTCCCAAGTATTTTCCTTCTCAATCTGATCAAGCTCTTCATTCATAGCTCTAATCCAATCATCATGCTGGCTGGCTTCATCAAAATTTTTAGGTTCAGTCATAGATAAAAAGGCAACATGTGATTGTTCTGAGTCTTTAATCAATTTCCTTCTTGTCTGAACTCTTTTATTTATATCTCCAATTATCTGATTTTCAGGATGATTCTTTCTAACAATTCTAAGAGGTGATTTTTATTCTTTCTGCTGATTTGTGTTAGTTAGAGTATTAGTATCTTCATCTGATTCAGATTCTTCTCTTTCTGATCCTTGGACCTGTTCATCTTCATTTTCAATTATATCTTATGTGCTTGGTTCAACACTGCTTACATTTCGTACTGGGATTTCTTCATCAACTTTTATGTCGATACAATCAACCAATTTATGCAGCCTCTTATTGTAGCATCTGTAACCTTTACTGTTTGTAGCATAACCTAAGAATATACCTTCATCAACCCTGTCATTATATTTGCCAATATTTTCATCATTATTCTTGATATAACATTTACTCCCAAAGACTTTAAAATGCTTGATTGAAGCAGGTCTTCCAAACCATAGTTCATAAGGAGTCTTGTCACTGTGTGGCCTGAGATGAGCTTTGTTAAGAATGTGAACAACTGTATGGATTGCTTCCACCCAATATGTTTGAGATATATTCCTTTCATTCATCATTGATCTTGCCATTTGTTGTACTGATCTATTCTTCCTCTCAACAACTCCATTTTGTTGTGGAGTCCTTGGGATTGTGTACTCTCTTTTGATCCCATGCTTATCACATAACTCTTTGAAGTTCCATGAGTTAAATTCTCCTCCTCTATCAGACCTTACTGCCTTCAATCTTTTTCCTGTTTGATTCTCAGTCAGAGCCTTAAACACTTTCAATTTTTCAAATGCTTCAGATTTTTATTTCAAAAAGGCAACCCATGTTAGTCTAGAATAATAATCAATAATCAACATAAAATAGTTTTCTTTTCCTGTACCTTCTTTTCTTGATGGTCCACATAAATCCATATGTACTAACTGGAGAGGTTTTTCTGTTGAAGGAAAGTTTTTAGATTTGAACTGTGTCCAAGTAAGCTTTCTTATCTGGCATGGTTTACAAACAGAATCATATGGATTTGATATATTTGGAAGATCCTTTATTGCCCCATGGTTTTTTGATTCAAAAATGAAGGTATTACTGATAAATCACAAGTTAGTTTAATGTATTTTAGGCATCGGATCGTTAAGAATGCGTAATACATAAAGATTATTATCTGGTTGTGGAATATCAAATGTGACTTTTACTTGATGCTTATTAATGAATAAAGAGATCATCCATTAATATCCATGCTACAAATGAAGAGAATAGAACAACAAACCAGAAAGAGAAATAGAGACAAGAGGTTGATAACGAAGTTCACCAATCGTTGGCTACGTCTCCGGGCCCACTTCCAAGTGGAGGACCTCTTTATTGCTCTTTAAAATGCTCAAAGTTCTCTTAAATAGGATCTTTTTTGTTACATAATGTGCTTTAGATCTGTTGTGAAAGACCTCCTTGCTCATATTCAATCATTCTCCATCAAATTCCTCTCAAAAACATGGCAAAAATGCCCCTCAAAACATGAGAAAAGGCCAAAATTTACAAATTGCCCCTTCAAAACCCTGCATCAAAAAGTCTCCTCAAGGCTTCAAAAACCCTAGTTTATATATTTTTCAAGGCTCAGATGAGGAATCCCAACTTCCCTCCAGATCTGGCCTCTTTTTGATATCAAATCCCCCTTCAAATGGCCTCAAAATCCTCAAAAAACCTATTTCTGGCCATAATATCAGTCAAAAATCAATTTTGTATAGTTTAAAAACCACTTTTATTTAAAAATACACATAGTCCCTTGGGATATGCGCGTGCCCTCTAAAAATGGTCATATGAGTTTCATATGGCTAAGCGCTATTCCCTTAACCCACGCTAACTCCTAGTTACATGGCGCATTTCATGTGACACGTGGCTAGTGGTTATAACCTTCGCGCACAATTTTATGGAGATAGCCCCTGGATTTGGGGCGCACATCATGTGACTGCCCCCTTATATGCTTCTGGGCAGTTATGCTAGGCCCCACACCCTTTTTCATTGGATAGTGGTCATATTACCACATGGAACCATGGGTTGGGGCTTAGCCCCAACCCCCGCCTTTCTGCCACATACAAAATATTGCAATTTAAATAAATTAAAATATGTTTAATATAATAAGAAACATATGTGGCGCGTTGGTGTATGGACTATATATTAAATGCTTCAGCTTGGTGGGTGGTCGTGGGTTCAAAACCCATGGACCCCCAAATATTTTTTGGACTTTCCATACGAATTGTTGACTGGGTGCCACATGGCTGCCCATGCCTGGGCCATGTGGCACCACCTCATTTGCCAAAAATTTTCCATGTGTCCAACTCTGATTGGATTTACCATCCACATCTACCCAGTCAACCGCTGCCACATGTATCTACCACATCAACATCATGAGGTGTCTTTGGTGATGTCATGTTGTCGTCATGCTAACGTCAGCATTGACTTTTTGCTAGTTTGACCTTTGACTTTTTGTTTGTTTGAGAAAACGGTCAGAGTGTGATAAATCTCGCATACGGATCCCGTTTGAGAAAGTAAATATACTGCCGGAATCAACGCGACGAGACAGACACAATGGCACTAGTTTCATTCAATTCCGAGAACTTTTATTTTTTGAGCATTTTCTGAGCCTGGGGAGCCTCCTGGATCATTCCTCCCCACTTTGGAAGCTTTTGGACCACCAAAAGTTTGCTTTTACTCAGGTAAAAAGTGAGGGTACTTCCTCCTCACTTTGTCCCGTATCATCCATCCTCTCTTCTGGGATAATGATCACTTGACTAATCACAACAAACATGAAAACTGAGATAACATTGTTTATCAAAGTAATCATTTCATTTATCGTACAATAATCTACATTCTTTGTTGCACTTTGCAGCCATACACCATTAAACAACAACAAAATAATCAACAATACTGAGTATGCAGATGAAAATGACAAAACATGCTTCCCCTTTTGAACAGGAATAGTAATCAAATTATGTAGTTGAACCTCATGCTGTACCTCTGGTGACACTTCATGACTGTTTGAAGCATATGGAATCATATCATGTTTAGCATCACTAACTTCATATTTTGTTACAGACATAAGTGTTAAACATTTTCTTTCATTTACCATTCTTTTTAACTGCCCTGTAGCTGCAAAAGACCTGTCAGTTTTCATGCGATGATCACGAACAATGTACTCCTTCCCATCTTTCTTGAAGCAATATTTATTTTCCTCCCTGTAGAATATGGCTTTCCTATCATAAAGGTATGGGCTTCCCAGAACAATTCCACATATGTCCAGTGGCACTATATCAAGCTCTACTTCATCATGATACTTAGAAGTGATTGCAAACTTAATTTTACATTGCTTGGTTACTTGCAAATTATTATCGCCACATATCCATCCCAATGGATATGGTTTAGGATGTGACTTAGTTTCAAGTCCCAAGTTATTTACAACATATTCATTGATTAGATTGGCTTGTGATCCACTGTCTACAAGAGTATCAACTTTAACATTATGTGTTATAACCCTTATGTGGAAAAGTTCATTCCTTTTACACTCATCATTTACATCAACTGATCTAGAAGAGATAGAACTTTCATCAAAATTTATACCTCGGATTCCCATAGCTACAACCTGTGTCTCATCATTGGAATCTGATCCAAGATCTACTTGAACTGTCGCAGTTTTGGTATTCTTCCTTCCATGGTTGGCATACTTCTTTGGCTTCAAGTCAGGATGCAAGACCCAACAACGATCTTCATCATGGCCTACTTTCTTGCAATGCTTGCAAGTAGGTTTCTCCTTTCTGGTTGTGGCTATCTTCTTCTCTTTCCTTTTCCCTGCATCCTTTCTTTGCCAAGTATCTGTAGAAAAACTATCACCAACATTCCCTTTACTGGATTCAATGTGAATGGCTTGTACACATACTTCATCAAAGTTAGAAGGATTTAGCATAAGAATAGTGTTCTTAAGAAAAGAATGTAAACCACCGATATAGTTTAGCAGTGTCTCTTGTGTATACAAAGGAATACCCAAATTTAATGCTTTCTTATGAAATGTTTGAGTATATTCTTGTACAATTTGACCTTTTGATTGCCTTAAACATTGCCAATTCATCATTTCTTGTTGCATGTAAGCTAAAGGGTAAAACTGTTGTTTTAATGCAATAACAAAATCATTCCAGGAAGAGATTGTTTTACCACTTTTCTTAATATCATCTCTAGTTCTGCTTTCCCACCATATGAGAGTTGTGCCTCCCATTTTGAGACTTTCTAGTTGGATCTTAGTTTCATCATCAACAATCCTTTGTATCCTGCGATAGACTTCTAACTGTCTCACCCAATTATCTAGCTTTTTTGCATCTAATTCACCATCATAAGTGGGTAATTGAAACTTTACATCTAACTTTAATAAAGTCATATTAGAAGAATGATGAGTTTTCTTAGGTTGCTTATCCTTGGAGGGATGTACGCTTGCTTCACTTGTAGATGACGAGGATGAAGGAGAAGAAGGTTTCGAAGGCCCACCACCTCCAACTCCTCCTTCTGCTCTTACCGAAGATTCACCTTCTTCAACTTTTGGATTCCTTCACTGACCTCTTTCATGGTAAAGATCCTCTACCATGGATTGCATCAATTTAAAGGCCTCGAAGAAATCATCTTCAGATTTGAAGGGACCCAATTTTCGTGGCGAAGACATCTCTTGCTTATGCGGTCGCCTTTGAATCTTTATGTCAAGAGCCTCAAGTTGGCCTTCTGCTCGCTTGAGTTTTTCTCTGGTGAGCATCCAATGATTGCAATTCTTGTCAAACCTTCAAAACCAAATTCTTGGATACCATAAACTTGATCCAAAAACGAAGGTATTACTGATAAATCACAAGTTAGTTTAATGTATTTTAGGCATCAGATCATTAAGAATGCGAAATACATAAAGCTTATTATCTGGTTGCGGAATATCAAATGTGGCTCTTACTTGATGCTTATTAATGAATAAAGAGATCAACCATTAATATCCATGCTACAAATGAAGAGAATAGAACAACAAAATAGAAAGAGAAATAGAGACAGGAGGTTGATAACGAAGTTCACCAATCGTTGGCTACGTCTCTGGGCCCACTTCCAAGTGGAGGACCTCTTTATTGCTCTTTAAAATGCTCAAAGTTCTCTTACATAGGATCTTTGTTGTTACATAATGTGATTTAGATCTAATGTGCAAGACCTCCTTGCTCATATTCAAGCATGCTCCATCAAATTCCTCTCAAAAACATGGCAAAAATGCCCCTCAAAACATGAGAAAAGGCCAAAATTTACAAACTACCCCTTCAAAACCCTGCATCAAAAAGTCTCCTCAAGGCTTCAAAAACCTTGGTTTATATAGTTTTCAAGGCTCATATGAGGAATCCCAACTTCCCTCAAGATATGTCCTCTTTTTGGGATCAAATCCCCCTTCAA
Source organism: Picea mariana (assembly GCA_032191745.1). Classification (NCBI taxonomy): domain Eukaryota; kingdom Viridiplantae; phylum Streptophyta; class Pinopsida; order Pinales; family Pinaceae; genus Picea; species Picea mariana. The sequence continues at coordinate 449,729 of JASDQU010102778.1, forward strand.
ATGGCCTCAAAATCCTCAAAAAACCAATTTCTGGGCATAATATCAGTCAAAAATCAATTCTGTATAGTTTAAAAAACACTTTTATTTAAAAATACACAGAGTATCCCCCTTGGGCTATGTGTTCACCCTCTAAAACTGGTCACATGAGTTTCATATGGCCAAGCTCTAGCCCAAAGGGCTAAGCGTTGGCCCCTTAACCCATGCTAACTCCTGGTTACATCACGCATTTCATGTGACTCGCGGCTAGTGGTTATAACCTTCGTGCACAATTTTATGGAGATAGCCCCTAGATTTGGGGCGCACATCATGTGACTGCCCCCTTATATGCTTTTGGGTGGTTATGCTAGGCCCCACGCCTTTTTTCATGGGATAGTGGTCGTATTACCACACAGAACCATGGGCTGGGGCTTAGCCCCAGCCCCCCCCCTTTCTGCCACATACAAAATATTGCAATTTAAATAAATTTAAATATGTTTCATATAATAAGAAACATATGTGGCACGTTGGTGTATGGACTATATCTTAAAGGCTTGGGCTTGGTGGGTGGTCATGGGTTCAAAACCCATGGACCCCCAAATATTTTTTGGACTTGCCATATGAATTGCTAATTGGGTGCCACATGGCTGCCCATGCCTGGGCCACGTGGCACCATCTCATTTGCCCAAACTTTGCCACGTGTCCAACTCTGATTGGATCTGCCATCCACATCTGCCCAGTCAAATGCTGCCACATGTCTCTGCCACATCAACATCATGAGGTGTCTTTGGTGATGTCATGCTGTCCTCATGATGACGTCAACATTGACTTTTTTCCAGTTTGACCTTTGACTTTTTGTCTGTTTGAGAAAACAGTCAGAGTGCGATAACTCTTGCATACAGATCCCGTTTGAGAAAGTAAATATACTACCAGAATTAGCGCGACGAGATGGACATAATGGCACCAGTTTCATTCAATTCTGAGAATTTTTATTTTTTGAGCATTTTCTGAGCCTGAGGAGTCTCCTGGATCATTTTTTGAGCTCGATTATATTATCAAAATTTAAGTGTCCAAGTCTCCTATGCCATATCCAACTTTCATCATACTTGCTTAAGTGGCATTCTTCTTTTTCTTCTTTTAACAAATAGACATTGTTTTCTGTTCTTATCCCTTTTGTAACTAGTTGTCCCGAATTCACAGATTTTATTCTACAATCTTTAGAAGTAAAAATGAATTCACATCCTTGGTCACAGACTTGACTGACACTAAGCATATTACACTTCATACCTTCTACAAACAACACATCTTGAGCTTCCCTTTTCCATTACTCAAACCTACCATTCCTTTACCTTTTATTTTTCCTGGTGTATCATTTTTAAAAGTTACATTCCCTGATTTGCTTTCACTTAGAGTTAGAAACTTACTTTTGTCTCTAGTCATATGTTTGGAACATCCACTGTCAATATACCAGGGATTGTTTTGTCTTTGGGCTGATAACACTAGTCTACACTTGTCATCTTCTTTCTTCTTCCAAATCTTGAAATTTTCAGCAGTGCGATTCGAGTCTGGCTTAAAATTCCTTAAGCGACAATCTGCAGCTTTATGTCCATAGTTATGACAGATGTAACATTCTGGTTCACTGAATAACATATCATAACGATTGTTATGCTCATAACGATTGTTATGCTCATAACTGTTGTTATGTTTCACCTACGTCCTTCCCCCATCCATCACATGATTTATAGTCTATGGTTGTTTGTTTCTTGGCTGTATCAATCTTTGTTGTGGCAAATAATTATTCCTTGAGTATCTTGATTTCACATATCTAGATCTTAAAGAACAGTTTACAGCTTTGTGACCAAAGTTAGAACAGAAAAAACAATAGCCATAGGAAAAACCTTTGTACCTGAAAAAAGGCTGCAGTCGATTTCTTTCATGCTGATGATTTCTTTGATTAGAAGATGTGTTTGTGTTATTTCTTTGATCTACAGATTCAGTTTTGGTACTTTTTCTTTCATTCCTTCTTGGTGGTTGATTTTCTTTCTTTGTCTCTGCAGAGTGGCTGTTGTCAATGATTGTAGATTTGAAAAACTTGATGGATTATGTATTACTTGGATGATCACTACTTGATCCTTCTTCATAGCACAAGCCAGCTTTCAACTTTGGATTCCTTTGCTGATTTAGAATGGAAGTTAATTCTTCTGAGGCTTTAATACTTGACATATTTTGGTGATACAATGCCTTAAACTTCTCCATTTCTTTTCTGGTTTTTACTATCTCTTCTTCTAAGGTTTCACACCTCGCTTTCTTCTCTGACAGCTGTTGTTTCAGTATGTCTTCTATTTTCTTTGCATCTTCTAAAATCACTTTTAGTAGAGAAAATTTTTCATCAGGTTTTTTACCATTCATTTTAAACTGCATCAACCACTGTTTTTGTTTTCTCTTCTTACATCCGAGTCTGTCAATTTCTTCCAAAGCACTGATTAATTCACCTTCCATATCCACCACATCTTCTTCATCATCCATTTCACCTCCTGTGTGTTCATCATCAAGATATCCCATAGACATAAGCATAACATCATTCACTTTGTCTTCACATGATGAATCACTATCTATGTCTTTTGAGGATTTGTCATTGTTTGCACACAAACTTTTATTTTTACTATATTTCTTGAATTTGTACTTCTTTTCATCATTAGAGTTCTGATCCTTTTTCTGGTGGGAACACTTAGATGCAAAATGATCTATCTTACCACAGTTAGAACATTTGAAGGGAAGCTTTCCTTGATATTTTCCCGATCCTTTCTTTAACCTTCTCACAAATTTTTCCTCAATATCATCTAAATATGAATCAGTATTCTTGTCTGCTTTAAAATATGCTTCTCTAGTAATGGATTTATCTTTGCTGATTCTCATTTCATATGCAGTTAGAGTTCCTAGGAGTTGATCAATGGACATAGTTTTAAGATCATTTAGTTCTTCTATTGCAAAGACTTTTGGATTAAATTTATCAAGCAAAGATCTTAAAATCTTTTGAACTAAAAATGATTCTTCAATCTTCTCACCAAGACTCTTCATGGCATTCACAAGTTCTTCAACTCTTAATAAATACTTGATAACGGTTTCATCTTCATTCATCTTTAGTATTTCAAACTTCAACCTATATGTTTGAAGTTTGGCATCTTTTACTTTCTCATTTCCTTCATAACTATTAATAAGTTTATCCCACATAGCTTTAGCAGTTTCAAGATGCATCACCTTTACAAACTTAGCTTCAGCAAGTCCATTCAAGATAGCATTAATTCCCTTAGCATTAAAGCAAAACTCTAACTTATCATCATTGGAAGCTAGCACAACCAACTTTGTATATCCAATCTCTACTACATCCCAAACATCAGCACCTAAGGCCATTAAATATGTTCTCATTCTAACCTTCCAGAAGGCAAAATTTGTTCCATCAAACAAAGGAGGCTTAGTAGTTGAAGTCCCTAAATGACTTGTCATGTTTAAGCTTAGAGATCTACCTTTGAATAAAAGGAACCCGCTCTGATACCAATTGTTGAAATTATTAAGACAACTGAGAGGGGGGGGGGGTGAATCAGTTGTTACTATGCTTAAAAAATATTAATTCTATTAAACCATTTTTAATCTTCTCCAAGTGATCATCAATATTATACAACATATGGACAACATAAATAATGAGCATTAGTCACACATAAGATATACACAGAGACATATTTTCATGAGGAAACCCATAAAGGGAGAAAACCTCTTCTTCTTCGAAATGATAGGCAGTCTTTTAAGTTCTGTGCATCATCTATAATTGAGCACCAACTCGATGTGAGGCTACTACCTCTATTTTACAAGCTCCAAATTGTTTGAGAGCACCAAATATATGATTTCTCTAGCACCCACTAGAAGGAAACATCAACTCCCTAAATGTTCCAACACCAACTGGATTTATACAAGCACCAACTTGCATATAGAAAACTCTGTGTTTTCTCGAGCACCATCCTGCCACTCTATTTTTCTAGCCACAAATAGATGGAAGATACAACTTCCAATATTCAAGAACCAACTTGAATATCAGAGGACCACAGTCCTCCCTAGCACCACCCTTCGTCCCTGATTATGAATAAATGATTGACAAACAAACAATACAGGTATCTCAATTCTTACCCCTTCTTCACTATTCTGCAATTCTTCTCTGGTTCAAAAAATGTTCTGCAATTCTGCTTTGCTTCATGCTATTCTGCTCTTTCTTCTGCCTGTTCAACGATTGTTACTCATCTCTAAGTTTTATCTCATGCTCTGCATACTGTAATTTTACCCTTCTTACAGTTCATCTCATTTTTTCGGTTAGAACAACCAACCTTACACAATCGTTACATCTCTCCTTTTATACACACCAGCTTCATCAGTTACACCTCGAATCTCCTTGGGCAAAGACAAAAATGTCTCAGCAACTGAATCACCAACCGATCAAGAACCATGATTCGATTTTCTAACTGAATCGTAACTGAGCTTATTAATCATGAAAATAAACAATGACCCTTCGATCATATTCCTGATTAACCTGCACCGTTGGATTACCAATGATGGATCTCGTGCCTACTCCATATGCCCACTGGTTGTGACCAC
>JASDQU010102778.1:455340-486824 GCA_032191745.1 Picea mariana
TCTTTGACGTGCTTTGATCTTTCACCATGTGTCCTCTTTGATAATGGATGGTCCCCCTACTTTTAGGTGTTTGTAGGCCTGCTTCATCTTGCATGTAAAGATCGTGCTCCTTCTTATGGATCCAACGACAGTCGGTCTTTGGGCCCTAATCAGATGCCTGAGATCTGTTCTCTTCTACTGCGCACTACTCCTATTTGAATTCAGATTTGATGGTCATTGGGGATTCTGAATGAGATCCAACGATCACTGTTTCTCTTCTCAGTTGATCTTTCCATTTCCATGCCATCATCGCTTTGCTGATCGTGCTGATCTTTTCCATCAATGAAAAACATGCATACTCTGCCTCTGTCTGAAAACATGCCAACACATCTTTCACTACAATACTTGAAAGTACAATCTCTTGAACCTATTCCTTATTTACCTATCCTTCTTTTCTTTCATTTATTTTCCAAACCTTTCTGTATCTGACATCTTTCTTTTTCTGTATAGATTTTTCTTCATCTCGTTTTATTGCCAATCTTGCGATCTCTGGGACCTGATATTTGTTCGCATGTTCTTCCTCTTTTCTTATCCATACTTTCTTATATATGATATTAGTGTTCTCTTTCATGGAATTATTGATCATGCTTCTACATCACGAGCTATGTGTCCATAGTTATGACATTTGTAACATTCAATGTTACGTGGGGCCACACAGGCATTTCTTGCTTGAACATTTCTTTTATAATCCCTGCAATCTGCAACCTTATGTCCAAAGTCAATACAATAAAAACAATGACCATAAAAGAAATTTGCATACCTAGGAGTGAATGATCTTCTTTGTGGTGTAGTCCTTCTAAATTTCTTCCTTGACTGATCATGATCATGATTGAATCTTCTTTGTGGCTTGAACATGGATGGTATTCTTGAATATGTACCCTTATTAGATTCTGGTTGACCATGATTCCTTCCTTTGAATACTTTTGCATAACTCTTGCTCTTTTCTTCATTCCTATTTTCTAGCAGCCTAGAGTGCTTCTCTTCATTCTCTACAACTGATACAAATGTTTCTGTCTCTTCAACGTTCTTGCTTGATGATTTTACTTCTCAATGTGAGAACTTCTTCTTCAATCTTCTCAATCTCTTCTTCTTTCTTTAATATCTGAGACTTCATGACTTCTTTTGTTCTCTTCGCTTCTTCAAGATGAATTTTTAATATGATTATTTCTTCTTCAAGTACTTTCTCTTCTTGACCAAACTCTAACTCAAGTTGGTTTAGATCGTTATTTCTTTCCTTAAGATGATCTGTCAATATCTTCTCTCTCATTTCTTCTTGTTCCTTCTATGATACTATGTTGGCTTCCAAATATTGTTTTTGATCTTTAATATTTTCTTCGATCTTTCTGGCTTCTTCCAGTTGAGTTCTTAAGTTCTTGATGACCTATTAGGCTTCTTAAAAAATGTGGACATTTTCCTTTTGTTTCATCAATTCTTTCTTGAGTGACTTGTTTTCATCTCTTTCTTTTCTTAGTTCATCTAAAGAACTAATCAATTTTGCTTCGTAATTGTCTTGTTTTTCAATAAATTTTTCTGTCTCATTTCCTTCATGGCATTCCATTTTAATATGTTCTCGTTTTTCACAATTAAAGAAAAACAACATACTTCTGTTGATTATGTACTCTTCATCTTCTGAATCTGTTTGACATGGTAAACACATTTCTTCTTGATATGTACATGCATCTTCTTTGGCATTTTCTGAATTTGTGATGGGTAAAGAATACGTATCATGTAACTTATCCCAAAGTTCTTTGGCTGAAGAACATTTACCAACCTTTTATCTTATCGGATTAGGTAATCCTTCCCATATGAAATCCATTGCTATTTTGTTATTAGTCTTCAATTCCTTCTTGGCTGCAGTCTTTTCCCTTTTTGAACTATCATATCCTGTAACAACAGATGGCCAAGTATTATACCCCTAGGCTTGTAAAAATAATTCCGTCATTCAGCTCCATATCTCATACTTTAAACCATTTTGTCCATTAAACAATGCTACTCCATTCTCAGAATAATCCATGATCTCCTTCCAGTGGTTAAATTGTTTTGAAGGAACCTGCTCTGATCCCAATTTTCGGGTTACTGAGAGGGGGAGGGGGTGAATCAGTAATGAGCAATTATACCAATTATTAATTCTTTAAACCACAAAGTATATTATTTTACTTATTCAACCATGTTCATCTGTTCATCATCAATATCTTATTGTATCATAAGCATTAACATTCATCAGTTCATAATAAACAATAATAAACACATCCACACAATTCACATTACACCAATATTTACGTGGAAACCTAATGCGGGAGAAAACCACATAATTCTTTTTATTATATGTCAAGAATTACATTCAAGGAAGCACCAACTTCCAATTCTCCAGCTACAATTGGAAGGAGGCTCCAACCCCCTAGTTTCTCAAGCTACAACCTAAGGGAAGATCCAACTCCCCAATTCTCTGGCTACAACCAAAAGGAGGCTACAACCCCCTATGTTCTTCAGCTACAATTGGAAGGTGGCTACAACCACCTAGTTTCTCATGCTACAACCTGAGGGAAGCTCCAACTCCCCAATTCTCTGGCTACAAACAAAAGGAGGATACAACCCCCTATGTTCTCTGGCTATAACTAGAAGGTGGCTACAACCACCTATCCTTGCCCCGTCCAACCGCCCTGAAATATAAGTAGAATGATGGAACCACTGTCACACTATCATTTTGAGATATATTGTTGTAAACCTGTACCAATCAACTTGCACCAAAAAACCTGTAACAAACTGTACCAAACCACCTGTAATCGACCTGTACCATAAACAAGTGCATTAACCATGCACCAACCTGTACCTCAACCTGTACCATAAAAAAGTGCATAAACCATGCACCAAACCTCTACAAATAACCTGTCCAAACAACCTATTACAACAACCTGTCTCATCAATCTTATCAACCAAATCAGATCTACTTACCAAGACATCTCTCAACAATGTGCATCAAAACAACTTATAATCATCACCAATATCAATATGTGCTTCTAATAATATACCAAGACAAGTATGCTACATCATCCATAAACCATGTGTCAACAATACTACTAACAAGTGCCTCCAACCATGTACCAAGTATGTACCAATCATGCATCAACTATGACTCATCAAGATGTACCAACATCATCAACTATACACCTCATGTATGTGCCAACTCATCAACTACTTGTCTCAACCATGTACCCAACATGTACCTCAACCATATACAAAATACATATACAAATATAACCATCAAAATTTCTCTAGCAATACATCACACTATCCATAACCAAATACCATAAATCATTACATCAAACCATGTGCCACAACCTCACTATTACACAACCTCTATCTGTAACATACCTCAACCAAAATCCCTCATCAATTTTATCATCCAAATCTGATTTGTAACTCTGTAACATACCTGGTGTATATGATCACATACCTGCAAACCTTCCTTAGCTTTAACAACAAGAGACTAGAATTTTCATCAAACTTTACTTTAGTCTCACATGACTAATTTTGGATTAGTCAACAACCCTAACTTGCAATAATCATAACTATGTAGTTGTAATGAATAAAAATATAAAAATAATACACAATGTTCTTCAGTGTCTTTTGTGCAATTCCTCCAGGTTTCACTACTTGGAACCTCTCAGAAAAAGAGTTATAGCAAAAATGACATACCTTGTTGAATTATGACTTATTCTAGAGAGTGAACTTGTAGAGTGTGCCCCACATGGAATATTTGTTGTATAGATCTGAAAATGGTACACATAATATTACATAGTGTACTATAACCAATACATTTGGTATTACTCAATTTGGAGTTTTTATGAAGAAGTTATGACGTTTTTACCCAAAACACCTATTTTAGACTAGTTTCAGGACTGGCAACAAACCCTATTTTCCACGGAGTGTAACTCCAAAAATACAATGACCCACAAGCTGAAATTTTTATCACAACTAATTGGATATGTTTTCTCAACGACCTCTAGATTTTGCTATCTGAATCATTTTAGAAAAAATGTTATTTCAAAAATGGTGAGATGACCTGTAAATAACATACCTTAGAAAACATCATCAAAAGACTTTATCCTCCCTGGAATTTCATCCTTTTTTACTTCACCATCCCTTTGAAATTTGCCTTAGATATTCTTTGGTTACCTCAGTCACTTGTAGATATTCAATATGCTCAATGGATGCAAATGGGAGACCCTTTCTCTTTTATTTATACTCCTCAAGTAGCTTCCTCTAGAAGTATCCACTTAACCACTTTGTCCACTTAGCCACTTTGTCCATTTAACCAACTTTGTCCACTTAACCACTTTGTCCACTTAACCATTTTGTCCACTTATACACTTTGTCCACTTAACAAACTTTTTCCACTTAGCCACTTTGTCCACTTAACCATTTTTTCCACTTAGCCACTTTGTCACTTAACCAACTTTGTCCACTTAACCCCTTTGACTACTTTATTATTTAGATAATTTCTCTTTACTCAAAACTTCTTGTTACAACTAAATTTTATATAATTATTCAATTCATAGCTTCTTTTCCCTTAACTAACTTCTTGTTGCAACCAATTTATTATTTAATTTATTTCTTGTTCAACCACTTTGACTATTCAATCTTGTCATCACAACTACTTTACCATAATTACCAAATTCACAAATTATTTTTGCAACTAATTTATTTTTAATTATTTTCTCAATGAAACAACTATACCCATAATTAACTCCTAGTTTCACCCACTTTGACTAGTCAACTTCTTCTAGGAGTTTCTAGAGTAATTTGACTTCTTTGACCTTCTAGGGGCTTCTAGATAACTCATGAGGCTTCTCCAAATTCACAAGGCCATAACTCTCTAACCATGATGAGTTATGTGACGTTCCATATATCACCAGAAATGACATGACATGTACTATCCATGTAGAATATGATTACCTATAAATTCATTTATCTTCATGTCCTTATACCTCAAATAGACTCGGGTCCCTTACCCATGCCTTTGGGCTATCAGAATGGGATACTAGTCTTCTCCAAGGGTTGACATCAATCTACAATATCAATCTCCAAAGGTTGACATAAATGACAACCAACAATCCATACCAACTTTCCATTAACCTAAGCCAATTTTATGACACCATTTAGGTACCTCAACACATGTTTTGTTGCTATCCAATGTAAATGTCTAGGCTCAACCATGTATTGACTCAAAGTCTTCATTGCAAAACATATATCCATCCTAGTTTTAACCAGGTACATCAAGGATCCAATCAATTGTCTGTACATCATGGGAGGCACCAAATCTGAAGATGAATCGCTCAATAGCTTCAAATTTTTCATCATAGGTGTGGCCATGGACTTGCAGTCCATCATCCTGAATCTCTGTAGGATCTCAACAGTATATTTTCCTTGGCTAAGGAAAATATCATCTGGTCTCTTCCACACCTCCAATCCCAAGAAATCACTACTACATATAGAAAAAATTGCGACGAACTACTTGCAACGAAAGTAGCTTTTCGTTGCAAAAATGAAGATAAAGATTTAAATTTATCTTTCTTTTTTTTAATCAGCCTGCGTTCGCCGCCTAGGCGACGACCTCTATCTTTCTTCGCATAGTTTTTCGCATGGGCGAAGACACAAAAATTACCGTTGCACTGTTCAAAGTTACCCAACTATTTGAAAAAGTCAATATTGTCTTGGTCAACGCTCGTCGCAGAATTCGTCACATGTGAAATGACACAAATATTATCTTTGCACTGTTCAAAAAGTCACCCAACTATTTGACAAAGTCAATATTGACTTGGTCAAAGTTCGTCAAAATGGCGACGAAATAAAATATATAAATATTTTTCAAATTAGTGATGTTGCGACAATCTTGCTATAACAACGACGATTCAGAAAAGGTATTTTTGTGTGTAAGAATAATGGTGGAAAATATTAGAGGTGGGAAAAAAAGTAAAGAGGGTGAAAAGGGTGATGGAAGATGTTATTGCCCTTGCAAAAAATGTAGTTTTACATGCCCTGTAAGAATTTTAATAACAACAGCTAAAAAACATTATAGGAAATATGGGCACACTGATGGGGGATCGAATGAATATCGTCCCATGGTAATTAGCTATATATTCATTATCTGCTTATATATATATATATATATATATATATATATATATATATATATATATATATATATATATATATAGTTTGAATATTTTTTATACAAACTAATTTTACATGATTGTTTGTAATTATAAAGTTAGAGTCCCCCCCTAACTTTATGCACAATGCTGCACCAAGTAATATTATAAATGATGTTGTAAAAGTTGAGGAACATGAAGCAAATGAGGATCTCATGGAAGAAGATGATGTGACAAATCAAATGATCCAATATTTTTTTTCTCAGTCGGATGAGGATGGGGACAATGATGGTATTTATGATGGACCTCTATTAAAAAAAGAAAATAAACAACTTTATAAAGGCTTAAGAGCAAATCTTCTCTACACTACATCGTTGTTGGTGAACTTAAAGGTTATGAATCATTTGTCAAACACGTGTATGAAACAGATCCTAAGGTATGCAATATGTTTCATTTCATATACATAAATGTTGACTTTTATATATTTTTTCTGGTGTTGATTAATGTGTAAAATAAGAATGCAATATTTACGATTAATATTCTTTACATTAACTAGTAATTATTTGTTATGTTGTAGATTGTTAGGTGAATTTTTGTTACCATCGTCAAATATCTTACCTTGCACATATCAAGATTTGTTTGCCTTTATGAAAGACATTGGAATGGAGTATCAAACTATAGATGCATGTGCTAATGATCATATTATATATTGTGGACAAAATGCATAAAAAACAGAATGTCTGCAATGTCTTATCAGTAGATATCGAACCGATCAAGTAACAAAAAAGGTGCCTCAAAAGGTTCTTCGTCATATTCCCATAATTCCACATTTGCAGTGATTGTTTAGGTGTGAAATGTTAATGTTTAAGCCATTATTATAGTTCTTTGCATTTCAATGAATAACAACAACATAAGATAAGATCACTGATAAATACACAATCACAAGAGACACATCATTTATCCTGGGAAACCCTCATGGGGCAGAAAACCTAGAAAAACTTCCTTAATATAGATAGCCAATACAATGCCAAGAGATAACTCAAACAAGTACAAAAAGTCCTCTCCCAAAGATGCGCCTCTATCTCTCTCTTTCTCTTCTCCAACTGCAGCTCCGAAACTTGTCTCTCAATGAACAAGTGAGTGTGTGTCTAAGTGAGGTGCTAGCCTCCTTATTTATACAAGACTGGCACATGTGGGAGTGTCCTTTCACTGGTAGGGCCGACTTCTTCTCCTAGGTGGTTATAACCACCTTTATTATATTCCGGGGCCTCTTTGATATATTCTGGGGCTGACTTCTCTTTCTGCATATCACAATTACATTATGACCAATCCGCAAAAGGGGATTTGGTCCTTTTACAATAGATGGCACGATCAATCCACAATGGGGATTGATCCAATGAATAATACATAAAATAATAATAAGAATACACTTTGCAGTTACATTATTTCAACACTCCCCCTTAACAAAAAGGGTATTCTACATCAACATCAGACGAGAGAGAGGCCTTTATCATTTACAACATCAGGAGGACAACATCATCAATATCATCTTGGAACACTGACTGGTGTATCTATAAATCATCGAAAGTTTTCTTCATCGGTAGCATCGTCATTCTCAAAGGAATGCAATCATCATATGCATCAATATGTATTAGTATAAAACTAATACATCATCATCATCATAGCACGAGGTTGGCTCATCATAATGCAATACTGGCTTTACGTCACAACTGTTAAGCTGGAAGCTCAGTACTCGTCTTGCTTTACGTCACATCAATCAAGCTGGAAGCAAGATACTAGACTGGATTTGCGTCATAGCTTCTCAAGCTGGAAGCACAATACTAGTCTCATCTCAACGTCTTGCTTTATGTCACAACACTCAAGCTGGAAGCAAGATACTAGACTGGCTTTATGTCACAACTGTCAAGCCAGAAGCACAGTACTAGTCTCATCTCAATGTCTTTCTTTATGTCACAACACTCAAGCTGGAAGCAAGATACTAGACTGGATTTACGTCATAGCTGTCAAGCCGAAAGCACAATACTAGTCTCATCTCAACGTCTTGCTTTACGTCACAGCACTCAAGCTGGAAGCAAGATACTAGACTAGATTTACGTCACATCTGTCAAGCCAGAAGCACAGTACTAGTCTCATCTCAACGTCTTGTTTTACATCACAACACTCAAGCTGGAAGCAAGATACTAGACTGGCTTTACATCACAACTGTCAAGCCGGAAGCACAATACTAGTCTCATCACATATTCTTGCTTTATGTCACAACAATGAGGCTAAAATCAAGAGATGTCTCATCACAAAAACTACTCCCCCTTTCCAGGAAGGTCCTTTCGGACTATTCCAAGCTTATCTCGAAAGTGCTCAAACTTTACACAAGATAGAGGCTTGGTCAACACATCAACAACCTGTTCATCCATGCTAACGTACTGGAGCTTTAAGTATCCTCTCTGCACCATGTCACAGATGTAATGATAATGAATCTCTATGTGCTTTGATCTGTCATGGAATACATGATTCTCTGTCATCTTTATACAGCTCTGGTTGTCACATAGGATAGTGGTTGCTTCCATCTCTAGGTCAAATAGGTCGGTCAATAACTTTCGAATCCATATAGCTTTGAAGCTGGAAGAACATGCAACAATGTATTCTACTTTTGTTGTGCTAAGAGAAATGCTAGATTGCTTCCTACTCTGCCACGAGATCATGGTTGATCCCAAACTGAAACAACATCCTGAAGTGATTTTTCTGTCAGAAACACTTCCTGCCCAATCTAAATCAGTGTACCCACTGAATGTGAAATCACGATCTCCATCATAATTGAGACCACAATCTAATGTCCCCTTAAGGTACCTCATCACATGTTTTGCAGCCACAAGGTGAACATGTCTGGGTTCTACCAGAAACTAACTCAAGGTGTTCACGAAAAAACAAATGTCTGGTTTGGTTTTCATCAGGTACATCAACGATCCAATAATATGTCTATACAGTGTGGCACCAATCAATTCTAACGAAGTATCGACCAACAGCTTCAACTTCGTTTCCATGAGTGTATTCATGGGCTTTCACTCTAACGTGTCGAATCTCTTCAAGATTTCGATTGCATACTTCCCTTGGTTAAGGAAGCTCCTCTCTGGACTCTGCCATACCTCAAGACCTAAGAAATAGTGCATTAGGCCAAGGTCTTTCATCTCAAATTCTGAAGCAAGTCTCTTCTTACATTCAGTGATGAGATTTTCTTCTCCAGTTAAGAATAATTCATCCACATACAGTAATAGTATTACTGGCTCATCATTCATAACGTTGAAGTAGAGGTTAGAATCTGCTTTACTCTTGGTAAATCCCAAACTCGTTAGAAAGCTGTCTATCCGACCATACCAAGCTCTAGGAACTTGCTTCAATCCGTACAAGGCTTTCTTCAACTTGCAGACATGAGACTTCCTATATTCAACTTCAAATCTTTGAGGTTGCTCTATATACACTTCCTCTTCGATAACATCATTTAGGAAAGCTGTCTTTGCATCCATCTGGTGTAACTTCCACTTCATCTTAGTTGCAAGGGCTATGATGGTTTTGATCGAAGTGTATCTGGCTACATGAGCGAATGTCTCTTCATAGTCAATGCCTTCTTTTTGAGGAAATCCACAAGCTACAAACCTTGCTTTATACTTCTCAATACTTCCATCAACAACATGTTTTATTTTGAAGATCCATCTGGACGATACCACATCCTTGATATTCGGTCTGGGAACTATTTCCCATACATCGTTCTTTATTATGGATTTGTATTCTTCTGTCATGGCATCTGCCCATTCTTTCTTTTGAATGGTTTCTTCAAAGAAGGTAGGATCCTTTTATAGGAGATCACACATCAAAGCCATATAACTGGAGAATGGCTTAGGTCTCTTCACATGTCTCGTGGTTCCTTAGGGAACACCATATTTCTCTCCATCTTGAATAAGCTCTCTAGCCCAAGATGGCTTTCTTTTATGGGAGATTTTCATCTGAGGAGGTTCTTGAAACTCTACTACGTCATGATATTCTAGAATTTCCTTATTAGGGGAAGTTACAACTTCCCTCACTAGTTCAACAGCTCTGGGAACCTCCCTCACTGATTCTGCAACTCTGGGGTTACGGGTTCCTCTTCATATACCTCTTCAAGATGGCATTTTCTCGATTTCTTGAGCATTGCATCTTCATCAAAGGTCACATCCTTGCTGATATCAATGTCGCAGTGACCTGGTATATAGATCTAGAAGGCCTTGGAGACCTCATAGTATCCCACAAATATTCCCTTCTTTTCTCTTTCGGTATATGTATAAATACTGGGCAGTCAAATATTTTGAGATGGCTTACCTCTGGCTTCTTTCCAGTGAACATTTCTTCCAGGGTCTTGAACCCAAGTGCACTATGGGAAAATTGGTTTTGCACATATACAACTGCCATTGCTGCTTATGCCCATAAGCACATAGGAAGATCTTGATTGTGGATCATGGTCTTCACGGCTTCCATTATTGTTCTGTTCTTTCTTTCATCCACACCATTTTGTTGAGGATTATAGGGAGTAGTGAGTTCCCTCTTGATCCCAACATATTTACAAAAGTTCATGAACTCTTTTGAGGTGTATTCTCCTCCATTATCTGATTTGAGTATCTTGATCTTTCTTTCAGAAAGATTCTCTATCAAGACTTTGAATTCCTTGAATTTGCTGAACACTTCATCTTTAGATTTCAAGAGATACAACCAAGTCTTATGAGAATAATAATCAATAAGTGATACATAGTATACATACCCACTCATGGAGGACAATGGAATTGGGCCACACACATCTGAATGGATGAGTTCTAGAACTCCTTCTGCTTTGTTGTCTCTCTTCGGAAAAGGGTTCTTGATGTTCTTCCCTTGTGCAAATCCATTGCATACGCCTTCATGATCAACCTTGAGTTTTGGTAAACATGTGATAGCTTTGCATAGGTATGGTAGCACCTTGTAGTTAATGTGAGATAATCTTCTATGCCAAAGTTGACATGGATTCTCAATGGCGTAGGTCATGACATCTTCTGAGTGACCCTTTAGCTTATGCAAGCCACCTTCTTCTTTTCCAATGATGATTGCTTCATTTATGGTCTCTCCTTTAGCACGTTGCCTTTTGCAACCTTTACTATAGCTTCCTCAGGGTTATTACCTATGACCTGGAGCAAGGTAAAAAAAATAGCAAGCAAGAATAATATCCTTTTGATAATATAAATCAATAAAACGAACAATCATCACAATAGCTCCTTTAGAGATATCACTTGTAATTTGTCTGAAGAAAAGATTAAAGGTAAGAAATACAATACAAAATGAGGTCAACACTCTCATAGTGTTGTGATCAAACATTCATCCATGGCAACCTGGAGCTAACACACGAGATTCTTCCTAGAGGAGGTGTTGGTTGTATTAGACAAATGATTACGTTAAGAATTTACCTCTATATGCTCACATGCTACCAAGTATGATACTTTACAAAGACTGTTATCTCAACTATAGTCATCAACTTGTCATGTGTACCTTTGAATCTTATTAACTTGATTAATCAAACCTGGAGCCTTGTCCTTAGGAATGAGTGCTTTCTTTTCTCCTGAGTCTCCTTCACTCAAGATGACGAGTGCTTTCTTCAACCTGTCTTTTGTACTAAGACAATACGCTATCTTGATAGAAGGTTGGGTTAGAGGATAATCTCTATGATCTCAACTTTTAATCCATCTAATACCTTGATCATGGCTTCAACACACGACACTAATTAAGATAATGTCATAACAAATAGATGCATAAAGGAATAATCAAACCTGAGTTGCATTATTCTTCTGAATGTGTTGGATCTTGAGATCCTTCTGGATCTATGGAAAGAGATCCCTTCTTTTTCAAATACTCTTTAAAGTTTAACCATTTAAACATATGTGAGTACATACCTCTGATAGAATTTGTAGGTAGTGGCACCATTTGGCAGTAGCGGTAATCATTACCAACTCTTAAAAACTTAAAGGGTGTTTGCAACTGGTGCTACGGCTGCAACTGCAACTGATACTGCAACTTAGGGTTCTATGAGGAAACCCTAATTTTTCAAACTTCAAATTTTGAAATTCTGATCCAGGGGAAAGATGCACTGAGCTGAGGCGAGTAAGGTGGTGTAGTCAGATTTCTAAAAATACAACTTTTACCCCTCCAAACTTGATCTGCGGATTTCTGGACTGGTGCTTCTAATTTTATGGTACCTCTGGTACTCTAGTACTTTTGGTACTTCTGGTACTCTGGTTTTCTGGTACTTCTGGTACTTTGTGAAACTAGTGTTTCACTTTTTGGGAGATCTAGCCATTGAAAAGGTGCGCCGAAGGTGCCAAAATGATCCTTGGGGGAGGACACACTTTTCTAGATGGTTTTAGGGCTGAAATACCTCTCCAACAAAAAACCCTAATTTGCATGTACGACAACAATGAAATTTTTCACTTTTCTCTTGTGAAAGATGCTCTCTTCAGCTTGGCTCTGATACCATGTTAATGTTTAAGCCATTATTATAGTTCTTTGCATTTCAATGAATAACAACAACATAAGATAAGATCACTGATAAATACACAATCACAACAGACACTTCATTTATCCTGGGAAACCCTCATGGGGTAGAAAACCCATCAAAACTTCCTTAATATAGATAGCCAATACCATGCCAAGAGATAACTCAAACAAGTATAGAAATCCCTCTCCCAAATATGCGCCTCTCTCTCTCTCTCTCTCTCTCTCTCTCTCTCTCTCTCTCTCTCTCTCTCTCTCTTCTCCAATTGCAGCTCTGAAACTTGTCCCTCAATGAACAAGTGAGTGTGTGTCTAAGTGAGGTGCTAGCCTCCTTATTTATACAAGGCTAGCACGCGTGGGAGTGTCCTTTCACTGGCAGGACCGACTTCTTCTCCTAGGTGGTTATAACCACCTTTATTATATTCCGGGGCCTCTTCAATATATTCTGGGGCTGACTTCTCTTTCTGCCTATCAAAATTACATTATGACCAATCCGCAAAAGGGGATTTGGTTCTTTTACAATAACCAACATGATCAATCCACAATGGGGATTGATCCAATGAATAATATATCAAATAATAATAATAATACACTTTGAAATTACATTATTTCAACATGAAATCATAGCACAATTATTAATTACCATGCATAGAACATAAGTGGATATGGTGTTCTTTGAATGCCTATAGATGGCTATGCATTTAGGGAAATTGAGGAAAAATAAGAAGATTTCAAAGATGGACCTCGTAATGATAGGATTTCAATGACAATTGATGGTGTTAATCCATTCAGAGATCTTAGGTCTATTTACTCAGTATGGCCTATTTTCGTTATCAACAATAGAATTCCTCCTTGGATGTCAATAAAGAGGGAGCACATAATGTTGACAATGATTGTTCTAGGTTTTTGTTTACATTAATTTTTTGAATATAACATTTTCATTTTTTTTTTTGCATAATATATTTTGTTTATTTATTTACTTATATATACATATCATGGTAGTAATTATGTATAATTTCAAAAAATTAGGTAAGTACCAAGTTAAATATATGAATGTATATATCGAGCCTCTTATCGACGAGCTACTAAAGTTATGGGCCGACATCACTATGTATGACATATGTAAACCAATCGGGAAGAAAAAATTTCAATTCTGTGGAATACTTGTATGGAAAATTCATGATGACCTAGGACTAACACATTTTTGTGGTATGTAGCATTCTGTTTCACTTTCATACTATAAAAATGTTTAAAGATATCATGCATATTTTTTAAATAATCCCATCGTATAATTGAAATTAATCCATTTGATGTTGCAAGTCTTCAAACAAAGGGTAAATTTGCATGTCCAATTTGTTGTCCTAAAATGAAGTATCATCATTCAAATTTTTTAGGAAAGGTGGTGTTTGATGAGTATAGGCATATCCTCCCTAAGAACCATAGGTATCGTACTACTGAAAAACATACTTTCAATTGGAAAGAAGAGACTGGATTAAAACCATGAAGAATGACAACTCATTTATGGAGGTTGAAATATAATAGGAATCATCAAGGTATGCAATTTCTTTATGTATCGTATATGTAATTTTTTGAATTTTTATTTTAATAATTATTGAATTTATTTTATTGTATTTTAATTGTTGTTATTTATTTTATGCTTCGTGATGAAGGTCGCCATGATGAAGCTGTTAATAATGGGCTTCCACGAGGAATGAAATGTTATTCCACTCAATTCATGAGGATTCCCTACTATGAGAAGCTAAAAATAAATCATTTGTTTGATACAATGCATATTGGGAAGAATGTGACAGAAACATCATGGAGAATCATAGATGGTAGGAGGGATAAAGAAAAAATTGTCAAAATTTGTACTGACATTCAGGAAGCCAATCATGCCATGCGAAGTGTGATATTAACAGAGCAACAAAGAAATGATGTAAAAGAGGTCATTCAGAGAATTCAATTTCCCACAGGTTTTTATTCAAACATAAATAATATCTTAATGAAGAAAGGTGAATTTGGTGGGGTAGAAACACATGATTGGCGTACCTTCATTAAGTTAATAATCTTGGTATACATATTTATATATTGGCGATATACATCTTTTAAGATTTTTTCTTTTTTTGTCTACTTTGGTCAAAACAAATAACGATTCATTTTTTTTATATAGTATGTTCTACCACTATCTCTCCCAAACGAATTATACAACAACATCAAACAAGTTATATATGATCTTGGAAAATACATGAGGTAAGTAGCTGTGATTTATAATATGCAAAATGTTCTTTCAATTTGTTGGTGTACTTAATGACATGTGTTTTACTTGTAATGTAATATATTATGTTATGTTATAATGTTGAAACATGTTGTTTTCTTGTGTCATGATCTATAGATGGCTATCATTGAACAAATCCATGAAGATGATATAAAGTATTGAAAGAGAGAAATTCCTCGACTAATGTGTGAAATGAAAAAATATCTACCTCCAACATTTTTCAATGCACAAGAACATTGCCTCATACACCAAGTTGAGGAGATTGAAATGTGTGGACCTGTACACACAAGTTCAATGTGGATGGTGGAGAGGCACTTGAAATCATTGAAGGCTTTGGTTAGACAAAGAGCACGTCCCGAGGGTTCTATGGTGGAGGGATATATGGTATATCAATCCATGGTGTATATTAGTCAGTATCCTCCTAAATTAGCAGCACCAACTATGCATGCAATGGATCACATTTGGGATGTGAACTCCATAAAAAAATTTCAAGTTCATGAGCACTTGTTGGGGAAAGGTAGAATGAAAAAATTGAGAGGTAATATATTAATAATTGTGCAGATTTATATTAATACATAAAAATATTTATTTTTGGTGTATATGATCATAGTCATTAATATATTAATATCTATTATTTCATCAATTATTATACCATGGTTATAACTAATATTTAATATTGGTGAATTATGATTTTTTTATTCAATTGCTCAAAATTGGGATGCACTGCATTTATACATTGCAAACAATATTGGCTGGATGAATGTATGGATTGAAATATGTAAACAACATCATGGTGGTAGGTTATCATGGAAACAACTGTATGGATTGGTTAGAGAAGCTCGTCGTAACAATGATGCCAATGTTAGGTAGAGGGAAATTTATTTAGCATATGGTTTGAAAGATGTACAGGCAAGCAAATTTACCCATTTTATTTAGTTATTTTATATTATATTAATGTGACTATAGGTGTGTATTTTCCAAATAATTTCCAAGTTATATAAATATGTTTATTAATTGACAATTCATCTTTTACATGTCTGGCATATTGTAGTT
Source organism: Picea mariana (assembly GCA_032191745.1). Taxonomy (NCBI): domain Eukaryota; kingdom Viridiplantae; phylum Streptophyta; class Pinopsida; order Pinales; family Pinaceae; genus Picea; species Picea mariana. The sequence goes on from JASDQU010102778.1 coordinate 471,421, forward strand.
GAAACACCACAATGCTATGTGGTGCAATGGTCGTAAATTTCACATCAAATAGTTGGATGAAACCATGAAAACTTTTGATAGTGGGATAACTGCAGTATTCCAGGTCACTAATGTTTTCTCTAGGAGTGACAGACATCCCCGAGAATCTGAAAATAGATATTATGGGTATTTGAATGATATATTTGAGTGTGACTTTAATTCCTTCAATAGTTCTATTCAACGTCAAATGGTATAGGTTACGAATGCATGAACGCGATGAGGAAATAACTGTTATTCAACATGCCAACGAATTTCTGATCATCAAAACAACGGTGTTTGAAAGAGGACATAATCGCTATCTTTTTCCAAGCCAATGTGAATAGGTATTTTACTCAAAGGTTCCAGGTGAGAGGGAATGGTCATTTGTTATTAGATATGATCCAAGAGGAAGGCCAGTTAAGTATACTCATATACAAGAAGAATATAATATTGAAGAAGAAGATGATGCGCAAAATCAGATAGATCTGGAAGATCATGGGTTGATAGATGAAGAAGACGGAGCAGATGAACCAGGCGTAGGAGACATTAATGAAGTTCTTGATGATGATGTCGATGGAAATATGCTTGAAAATGACATTGATGATGATGATGATGATATCGTCAATCCTTTCAACATCGTTTTTGAACCGAATGATGATACAGATGTCGAGTTCGATGAAGAAGAATATTCAAAAGAAGGATGATACAAATGTTGAGTTGGATTAGGTACAAAACTATATATTTTAATTTGTATGAATTATTCTCTTAAAATAATTTACTTATGTCATGGGTTAATTACATGTTTTCAAGTTTTATGTGACTTTTTTATATCATGTATTCTTACATGTTTAATTATTATGTGAAACCTGAAAATAGTCACCATACTAGAGTACTTGGTAAACTAAAAATATCATTTACAAACACATAATTTCATTTACCTTCATTAATTTTTGTTTTGGTAGTTTCTATGCATGGATCTTACTATGTTTCTTTGAATTATTTTTTATTTTATAGATTGGTTTTTGGGGAATTGAGAGTGATGTGAGGGGGAGGGGAGGGGCCATATTGTTAATAAAACTGAATCACGGAGAAATAAAATAAAACAAATGCGGAAATAAAATACAGAAGATACACAATACAATAGAGACACAGATATACGTGGTTCACCTAGTGTGTGCTACGTCCACCAAAGAAATTGCCAGGTCCTTCCTTTATTATTATCTAGAAATCAAGGGGATACAACCTACAACAAACCCGATGTAACTTCCTCTTCTCTCTCTCACAACCTCCTATCTCAGAATACAATATTCACTATAATGCATAGTCGTAATACATTTCCCTCATAACAGAGGGTTTCCTTTTAGGGAAAAAAACCCTAACATAATTCCAACCGTTAGATCTGTGACCTTATAATGAATGGTCCAGATTTATAATGAAATTACAATATACATTTACAAGGCAATTTTTCCTTCGGGGGCCCCGCCGGGGGGATAGCCTACCCGGGTCCCGTAGAGGGGGTAATCCCCCTCTACACTCCCCCGCGTGGAAGAGTGTACATACTTATGGGGTGTAAAGTCTTCATGGGTTATAAACACAGCTGAAAACAAAATACCTCTGAATCAGGAAGATAATCAGGCTCCACAACCAACACATATGAGCTTCCACCTTCACGTGGTTGGACCTGTTCAATAGAGGATAAATTATTCTTGAAACCAAGAGAAGCTCATTCATTTTTATACCACCATGATCATAGATTTCATCATTGTTGTCATATTATTGCATCAACGAAGTTTTGATGAACATGTTTGTCATTTCTATAGCATCTTCGTTGAAACTGTTTGAAAACATGGGACTTTGGCCCATGAGTTTTGTGGCAAGAAGAAGGTGTTATATGAGATTTTGCATTTAAATAATGATTACGTACTAAAATATATCTAAAATATAGTACCAAAAAAGTACTTAGACGAGAGAAAAAAACAAAGACAACAAATAACTGATGATCAAGCGCTTGTGCAATTTATCAAGTTCCTATTTATCAATATTATTGCATGCCCTTGTAGTACTATAATATGTGGGAACGTGTGTTTCCGAACTCAAATATGACTCACACACCCACTCTATATATCCGATCTCGACCTTGTTTCGTTCGAACTTTCTTGAATTAATCTCATGCATGGAACTCCAAATAATATACGCATCATCATGGTCGTGATCTTTATTTTCATCACCTATGTTGTACAAAACCAACATCATGCCAATTATTCCCTTGCGTTTGGTGGAAATAAGAAGGTGTTAAAGAGCATTTCGTATTTAAATAATGATTTCGTACTAATAGTATTTAATTTATGGAGCAAAGAAGTACTTAGATGAGAGCAAAAAACAAAGACAAGAAATAATTGATGAAGCTTGTGCAAATTATATCAACTAGTATTTTTTAATCGACATTATTACATGTACTTGTAGTAATAGATGTGAGAACGTGTGTGTCGAATGAATTTTAAAAGGAACAATGAAAAGACATTGTACTAGGACTAGACATGGGCAACAATGACATGTGAATGGGGCCAACGTTGAAATTTTTTCAAACTGTTTCTGTGTGCTCTGAAATTTGACATGGATAGAATATTCACATGCCTTAACGATATGGGAGGGTTTCTAGACTCAAATATGACTCACACACCCAATTCTTTCCATCATCAATTCATCATGTAAACCATAAACCCTATTTTTCTTTCAGAGTACACAAATTGGTTGACACAAGTTTTAAGTTTGCATCAGCCTTTTTAAAATTTTCTTTCAGGTTCTACATTGTATATACAATGTATGTGTGTCATAGTTGTGATGAAAAATCCCTCTTTTCATTCATTTTTTAATCAACACCATAAAAATATGCATGTCTAGATGGTGTTGTATTAATGTCGCTAAGTATTGCATGCATCGATGGAATCATTATGGTGTCATGGTAGTGTCAGATTTAAATATCATTATGATTTCATGTTAGTGTCAGATTTAAATATGCATGCATTAACGATATGGGAGGGTTTCCAAAATAAAAGATGACTCACACACCCACTCTATATATCCGATCTTGGCCTCGTTTCGTTCAAACTATCTCAGATTAATGTCGTGGTGCATGGAACTCCCAACAACAACAATATACCCATCATCATGGTCATGCTCTTAATTTTCATCGCCTATGTTGTACAAAACCAACATCATGCCAATTAGGCCCATGCATTTGGTGGAAAGAATAAGGACCTAGGGGGAATTTCGTATTTAGATAATGATTTCGTACTAATAGTCTTTAATTTATGGAGAAAAGAAGTACTTAGATGAGAGAAAAAAACAAAGAAAAGAAATAATTGATGAAGCTTGTGCAATTTATATCAACTAGTACTTATTTATCGACATTATTACATGTCCTTGCAGTACTAGATGCGGGAACGTGTGTGTCGAGCGGATTTTAAAAGGAACAATGAAAATACATTGTACTAGGACTAGACATGGGAAACAATGACCTGTGAATGGGGCCAGCGTTGAAATTTTTTCAAACTGTTTCTGTATGCACTGAAGTTTGACATGGATAGACTATTTTCATGCCTTAATAATATGGGAGGGTTTATGGACTCAAATATGACTCACACACCCACTTTTTTCCATCATCAATTCATCATGTAAACCATAAACCCTATTTTTCATTCAAAGTACACAAATTGGTTAACACAAGTTTTAAGTTTGCATCAACCTTTTTTCATTTTTCTCTCAGGTTCTACATTGTATATACAAGGTATGTGTGTCATAGTTGTGATGAAAAATCCCCCTTTTCATTCATTGTTTAATCAACACCCAAAAAATATTCATGTCGAGATGGTGTTGTATCAATGTCGTTAAGTATTGCATGCGTTGATGGAATCATTATGTTGTCATGGTAGTGTTAGATTTAAATATCATTATGGTGTCATGATAGTGTCATATTTAAATATGCATGCATTGACGATATGGGATGGTTTCCAAACTCAAATATGAATCACACACCCACTCTATAGAACTGATCTTGACCTCATTTCGTTTGAACTTTCTCGGGTTAATGTCGCGGTGCATAGAACTCCCAACAATATACCCATCGTCATGGTCATGCTCTTTATTTTCATTGCCTATGTTGTACAAAAACAACATCATGAAAATTAGGCCCATGCTTTTGGTGGAAATAAGAAGGCGCTAGAGGGAATTTCATAGTTAAATAATGGTTTCATACAAATAGTCTTAATTTATGGAGCAAAGAAGTACTTAGATGAGAGAAAAAAACAAAGACAAGAAATAACTGATGAAGCTTGTGCAATTTATATCAACTAGTACTTGTTTATCGACGCTATTACATATCCTTGCAATACTAGATGCGAGAACATGTGTGTCGAACGAATTTTAAAAGGAACAACGAAAAGACATTGTACTAGGACTAGACATGGGAAACAATGACCTGTGAATGGGGCCAACATTGAAATGTTTTCAAACTATTTCTATATGCTCTGAAATTTGACATGGATAAACTATTCACATGCATTAATAATATGGGAGGGTTTCTGGACTCAAATATGACTCACACACCCACTTGTTTCCATCATCAATTCATCATGTAAACCATAAACCCTATTTTTCTTTCAAAGTACACAAATTGGTTGACATAAGTTTTAAGTTTGCATCAATCTTTTTTTCATTTTTATTTCAGGTTCTACATTGTATATACAATGCATGTGTGTCATATTTATGATTAAAAATCTCTCTTTTCATTAATTTTTAAATCAACACCATAAAAATATGCATGTCGAGATGGTGTTGTATCAATTTCGCTAAGTATTGCATGCATCGATGGCATCATTATGGTGTCATGGTAGTGTTAGATTTAAATATCATTATGGTGTCATGGTAGTGTCATATTTAAATATGAATGCATTGACAATATGGGAGAGTTTCCAAAATCAAAGAGGACTCACACACCCACTCTATATATCCGATCCCGACCTCGTTTCATTTGAACTTTCTCAGATTAATGTCGTTGTGCATGGAACTCCCAACAATATACCCATCATCATGGTCATTCTCTTTATTTTCATCTCATATGTTGTACAAAACCAACATAATTCCAATTAAACCCATGTTTTTGGTGGAAAGAATAAGGTGATAGAGGGCATTTCGTATTTAAATAATGATTTCGTACTAATAGTCTTTAATTTATTGAGCAAATAAGTACTTAGATGGGAGCAAAAAACAAAGACAAGAAATAATTGATGAAGCTTGTGAAATTTATATCAACTAGTACTTGTTTATCGAAATTATTACATGTCCTTACAGTACTAGATGCAAGAGCGTGTGTGTCGAATGAATTTTAAAAGTAACAACGAAAATGCTTTGTACTAGGACTAGACATGGGCAACAGTGACCTGTGAATGGGGCCAACTTTGAAATTTTTTCAAACTGTTTATGTATGCACAAAAATTTGACATGGATGGACTATTCACATGCCTTAATGACATGGGATGGTTTCTTGACTCAAATATGACTCACACACCCACTTTTTTCCATCATCAATTCCTCATGTAAACCATAAACCTTATTTTTCTTTCAAAGTACACAAATTGATTGACACAAGTTTAAAGTTTGCATCAAACTTTTTTCATTTTTCTTTGAGGTTYTACATTGTATATACAATGTATGCGWGTCATATTTGTGATGAAAAATCTCTCTTTTTTGTTCATTGTTTAATCAACACCATAAAAATATGCATGTTGAGATGGTGTTGTATCAATGTCGCTAAGTATTGCATGCGTCRATGGCATCATTATGGTGTCATGGTAGTGTCGTATTTAAATATCATTATGGTTTCATGGTAGTGTCAGATTTAAATATGCATGCATTGACGATATAGGGGGATTTCCAAACTCAAAGATGACTCACACACCCACTCTATATATTCGATATTGACCTCGTTTCGTTCAAACTTTCTCAGATTAATGTCACAGTGCATGGAACTCCCAACAATATACCGATCATCATGGTCGTGCTCTTTATTTTCATCACCTATGTTGTATGAAACTAACATCATGCCAATTACGCCCATGTGTTTTGTGGCAAGAATAAGGAACTAGAGGGAATTTCATATTTAAATAATGATTCCATACTAATAGTATTTAATTTATGGAGGAAAGAAGTACTTATATGAGAGAAAAAAACAAAGACAAGAAATAATTGATGAAGCTTGTGCAATTTATATCAACTAGTACTTGTTTATCGATGGAATTACATGTCTTTGCAGTACTAGCTAAGGGAACATGTGTGTCGACCGAATTTTAAAAGGAACAACGAAAATACATTGTACTAGGACTAGACATGGGCAACAATGACCTGTGAATGGGCCCAACGTTGAAATTTTTTCAAACTGTTTCTGTATGTACTGAAATTTGACATGGATTGACTATTTTCATGCCTTAATGATATGGTATGGTTTATGGACTCAAATTTGACTCACAAACCCACTTGTTTCCATCATCAATTCATCATGTAAACCATAAACCCTATTTTTCTTTCAAAGTGCAGACATTGGTTGACACAAGTTTTAATTTTGCATCAACCTTTTTTCATTTTTATTTTAGGTTCTATACAATGTATGTTTTTCATAGTTGTGATGAAAAATCCCTATTTTCATTCATTGCTTAATCAACACCATAAAAATATGCATGTCGATATGGTGTTGTATTAATGTCGCTAAGTATTGCATGAGTCGATGGCATCATTATGGTTTCATGGTAGTGTCATATTTAAATATCATTATGGTGTCATGGTAGTGTCATATTCAAATATGCATGCATTAACGATATGGGAGAGTTTCCAAACTCAACGATGACTCACACACCCACTCTATATATCCGATCTCGGCCTTGTTTCGTTCGAACTTTCTTAGATTAATGTCGCGGTGCATAGAACTCTTGACAATATACCCATCATCATGGTCTTGCTCTTAATTTTCATCGCCTATGTTGTACAAAACCAACATCATGCCAATTAGGCCCATGCGTTTGGTGGAAAGAATAAGGACCTAGAGGGAATTTCATATTTAGATAATGATTTCGTACTAATAGTCTTTAATTTATAGAGAAAAGAAGTACTTAGATGAGAGAAAAAAACAAAGAAAATAAATAATTGATGAAGCTTGTGCAATTTCTATCAACTAGTACTTATTTATTGACGTTATGACATGTCCTTGCAGTACTAGATGTGGGAACGTGTGTGTTGAGCGTATTTTTAAAGGAACAATGAAAATACATTATACTAGGACTAGACATGGGTAACAATGACCTGTGAATGGGGCCAACATTGAAATTCTTTCAAACTATTTCTGTATGCACTGAAGTTTGACATGGATAGACTATTCTCATGTCTTAATAATATGGGAGGGTTTCTAGACTCAAATATGACTCACACACCCACTTTTTCCCATCATCAATTCATCATGTAAACCATAAACCCTATTTTTCTTTCAAAGTACACAAATTGGTTGACATAAGTTTTAAGTTTGCATCATCCTTTTTTCATTTTTCTCTCACGTTCTACATTATATATACAAGGTACGTGTGTCATAGTTGTGATGAAAACTCCCTCTTTTCATTCATTGTTTAAACAACACCAAAAAAATATGCATGTCGAGATGGTGTTGTATCAATGTCGTTAAGTATCGCATGCGTCGATGGCATCATTATGTTGTCATGGTAGTGTTAGATTTAAATATCATTATGGTGTCATGATAGTTTCATATTTAAATATGCATGTATTGACGATATGGGATGGTTTCCAAACTCAAATATGAGTCACACACCCACTCTATATAACCGATCTCGACCTTGTTTCGTTCGAACTTTCTCGGATTAATGTCACGGTGCATGGAACTCCCAACAATATACCCATCATCATGGTCGTGCTCTTTATTTTCATCGCCTATGTTGTACAAAAACAACATCATGAAAATTAGGCCCATGTTTTTTGTGGAAAGAAGAAGGCGCTAGAGGGAATTTCATATTTAAATAATGATTTTATACAAATAGTCTTTAATTTATGGAACAAAGAAGTACTTAGATGAGAGGAAAAAAAAAAGACAAGAAATAACTGATGAATCTTGTGCAATTTCTATCAACTAGTACTTGTTTATCGATGTTATTACATTTCCCTGCAATACTAGATGCAAGAACATGTGTGTCGAACGAATTTTAAAAGGAACAACGAAAAGACATTGTACTAGGATTAGATATGGGAAACAATGGCCTGTGAATGGGGCCAACGTTGAAATGTTTTCAAACTATTTATATATGCTCTGAAATTTGACATGGATAAACTATTCACATGCATTAACGATATGGGAGGGTTTCTGGACTCAAATATGACTCACACACCCACTTGTTTCCATCATCAATTCATCATGTAAACCATAAACCCTATTTTTCTTTCAAAGTACACAAGTTTTAAGTTTGCATCAGTCTTTTTTTCATTTTTATTTCAGGTTCTACATTGTATATACAATGTATGTGTGTCATTTTTGTGATTAAAAATCTCTCTTTTCATTAATTTTTTAATCAACACCATAAAAATATGCATGTCGAGATGGTGTCATATCAATTTCGCTAAGTATTGCATGCGTCGATGGCATCATTATGGTGTCATGGTAGTGTCAGATTTAAATATCATTATGGTGTCATGGTAGTGTCATATCTAAAGAGGACTCACACACCCACTCTGTATATCCGATCCCGACCTTGTTTCGTTTGAACTTTCTCAGATTAATGTCATTGTGCATGGAACTCCCAACAATATACCCATCATCATGGTCGTGCTCTTTATTTTCATCTCCTATGTTGTACAAAACCAACATAATTCCAATTAAGCCCATGTTTTTTGTGGAAAGAATAAGGTGATAGAGGGAATTTTGTATTTAAATAATGATTTCGTACTAATAGTATTTAATTTATTGAGCAAAGAAGTACTTAGATGGGAGCAAAAAACAAAGACAAGAAATAACTGATGAAGCTTGTGAAATTTATATCAAATAGTACTTGTTTATTGAAATTTTTGCATGTCCTTGCAGCACTAGATGCAAGATCGTGTGTTTTGAATTAATTTTAAAAGGAACAACGAAAATGCATTGTACTAGGACTAGACATGGGCAACAATGACCTGTGAATGGGGCCAACATTGAATTTTTTTCAAACTGTTTATGTATGCACTAAAATTTGACATGGATAGACTATTCACATGCCTTAACGATATGGGATGGTTTCTGGACCCAAATATGACTCACACACCCACTTTTTTCCATCATCACTTCCTCATGTAAACCATAAACCCTATTTTTCTTTCAAAGTACACAAATTGATTGACACAAGTTTTAAGTTTGCATCAACCTTTTTTCATTTTTCTTTGAGGTTCTACATTGTATATATAATGTATGTGTGTCATATTTGTGATGAAAAAACCCTCTTTTCGTTCATTGTTTAATCAACACCATAAGAATATGCATGTTGAGATGGTGTTGTATCAATGTCGCTAAGTATTGCATGCGTCGATGGCATCATTATGGTGTCATGGTAGTGTCATATTTAAATATCATTATGGTTTCATGGTAGTGTCAGATTTAAATATGCATGCATTGATGATATGGGAGGATTTTCAAACTCAAAGATGACTCACACACCCACTCTATATATTCGATATCGGCCTCGTTTCATTCAAACTTTCTCAGATTAATGTCGTAGTGCATGGAACTCCCAACAATATACCCATCATCATGGTTGTGCTCTTTATTTTCATCGCCTAAGTTGTACGAAACCAACATCATGCCAATTATTCCCATGTGTTTTGTGGCAAGAATAAGGAACTAGAGGGCATTTCATATTTAAATAATGGTTTCGTACTAATAGTATTTAATTTATGGAGCAAAGAAGTACTTGGATGAGAGAAAAAAACAAAGACAAGAAATAACTGATGAAGCTTGTGCAATTTATATCAACTAGTACTTGTTTATCGATGGTATTACATGTCTTTACAGTACTAGCTGTGGGAACGTGTGTGTTGATTGAATTTTAAAAGGAACAATGAAAATACATTGTACTAGGACTAGACATGGACAACAATGACCTGTGAATGGGGCCAACGTTGAAATTTTTTCAAACTGTTTCTGTATGTACTGAAACTTGACATGGATTGACTATTTGCATGCCTTAATGATATGGTATGGTTTCTAGACTCAAATTTGACTCACACACCCACTTGTTTCCATCATCAATTCATCATGTAAACCACAAACCCTATTTTTCTTTCAAAGTACACACATTGGTTGACACAAGTTTTAATTTTTCATCAGCCTTTTTTCATTTTTATTTTAGGTTCTATACAATGTATGTCTGTCATAGTTGTGATGAAAAATCCCTCTTTTCATTCATTGTTTAATCAACACCATAAAAATATGCATGTCAAGATGGTGTTGTATCAATGTCGCTAAGTATTGCATGAGTCTATGGCATCATTATGGTTTCATGGTAGTGTCATATTTAAATATCATTATGGTGTCATGGTAGTGTCAGATTCAAATATGCATGCATTAACGATATGGGAGGGTTTCCAAACTCAATGATGACTCACACACCCACTCTATATATCTGATCCTGGCCTCATTTCGTTCAAACTTTCTCGGATTAATGTCGTGGTGCATGGAACTCCCAACAATATACCCATCGTCATGGTCACGCTCTTTATTTTCATCGCCTATGTTGTACAAAACCAACATCATGCCAATTAGGTCCATGCGTTTGGTGGCAAGAAGAAGGTGCCAGAGGGAATTTCGTATTTAAATAATGATTTCATACTAATAGTCTTTAATTTATGGAGCAAAGAAGTACTTAGATGAGAGAAAAAAACAAAGAAAAGAAATAATTGATGAAGCTTGTGAAATTTATATCAACTAGTACTTATTTATCGACGTTATTACATGTCCTTGCAGTACTATATGCGGGAACGTGTGTGTTGAGCGGATTTTAAAAAGAACAATTAAAATACATTGTACTAGGACTAGACATGGGCGACAATGACCTATGAATGGGGCCAACGTTGAAATTTTTTCAAACTGTTTATGTATGCACTGAAGTTTGACATGGATAGACTATTCTCATGACGAACACACCCACTCTATATATTCGATCTCGGCCTCGTTTCATTCAAACTTTCTCAGATTAATGTCGCAGTGCATGGAACTCCCAACGATATACCCATCGTCATGGTCGTGCTCTTTATTTTCATCGCCTATGTTGTACGAAACCAACATCATGCCAATTATGCTCATGTGTTTTGTGGCAAGAATAAGGAACTAGAGGGAATTTCATATTTAAATAATGATTTCGTACTAATAGTATTTAATTTATGGAGGAAATAAGTACTTAGATAAGAGAAAAAAACAAAGACAAGAAATAACTGATGAAGCTTGTGCAATTTATATCAACTAGTACTTGTTTATCGACGATATTGCATGTCGTTGCAGTACTAGCTGCGAGAACGTGTGTGTCGATCAAATTTTAAAAGGAACAACGAAAATACATTGTACTAGGACTAGACATGGGCAACAATGACCTATGAATGGGGCCAACGTTGAAAGTTTTTCAAACTATTTCTGTATGTACTGAAATTCGACATGGATTGAATATTTGCATGCCTTAATGATATGGTATGGTTTCTAGACTCAAATTTGACTCACACACCCACTTCTTTCCATCATCAATTCATCATGTAAACCATAAACCCTATTTTTCTTTCAAAGTACCCACATTGGTTGACACAAGTTTTAATTTTGCATCAACCTTTTTTCATTTTTATTTTAGGTTCTATACAATGTATGTTTGTCATAGTTGTGATGAAAAATACCTCTTTTCATTCATTGTTTAATCAACACCATAAAAATATGCATGTCGAGATGGTGTTGTATCAATGTCGCTAAGTATTGCATGAGTCGATGGCATCATTATGGTTTCATGGTAGTGTCATATTTAAATATCATTATGGTGTCATGGTAGTGTCAAATTCAAATATGCATGCATTAACGATATGGGAGGGTTTCCAAACTGAACGATGACTCACACACCCACTCTATATATCCGATCCTGGCCTCATTTCGTTCAAACTTTCTCGGATTAATGTCCTGGTGCATGGAACTTCCAACAATATACCCATCATCATGGTCACACTCTTTATTTTCATCGCCTATGTTGTACAAAACCAACATCATGCCAATTAGGTCCATGCGTTTGGTGGAAAGAAGAAGGTGCTAGAGGGAATTTCGTATTTAAATAATGATTTCATACTAATAGTCTTTAATTTATGGAGCAAAGAAGTACTTAGATGGGAGAAAAAAACAAAGACAAGAAATAACTGATGAAGCTTGTGCAATTTATATCAACTAGTCCTTTTGTGCAATTTATATCAAATAGTTCTTATTTATCGACGTATTTGTTTATTCATCCCAAATGCCAAATTTTTTCTTTGACAATACTGGTGCCATCAACTAGCACACAGGCGCTACAAAACCATTAAACTAGAAGTGCTACAAAATCCCTCTCACTGCGAAACTTTATCGCTACAAATTTTACAAGGCGCTACAAAACTAACGCTGGAAAAGTGCCATAACCATGTAAAAACCAAAACTTATATTTGATAACACCTTTCAGAAGAGGTATTGGATCCTAAGTATTGTTTTTCATCAAAGAATTAAATTCTTACTTCATTGTTGCATCCCAATTTGGATGGCCAAGAGATTATTTAATTTTTTTTGGATTTGGGGTCTTTGGAACTTGAACCAAAGGATAAGAGGCTTGCTATAACTATGAACATATTTAGTGTTGATAAGAAATATACCAACTAGATCATCGATGGCTTCCCTTGTTGTACAAACCCATCATGAAAACTATGGAGTTGGTGCAAGTTCATGTTCAATAAATTCATTTATAGGATGAGGTTGAGTAGGAGAAGTAATGTTTTCACCCTCACTATCGTTATCTAAAGAAGAATAATGATTGAGAATAGAAGAAGAAGGATTAAAAGAAGAAAAGTTTGGTATATATGGAGAAAAAATATATGGCACATGCATCAAGGATGGCTTGCAGACCAACAATGGCATAGACACCAAGTTAGGCACACAGGTCGAGAGACCATCCTAAATAATGTAATGTTCCCTTAGTATGGGAGTAAACCTCCATGTAGTCAGGACCATCCTAAAGATTTTTTTGGCTCAAGGTTTCATTTACACATGGATGTAGTATAACCGTGTCTTGTCCGTAAACTTGGTTCTCTAAACTTTGTTGAGTTTGGCCACACAGATAGGTTTCTTTGACAACCACTTATATCCATATCAAGGCTTGAACTTCACAAATCCTTTCATTTGGTTTATTTTGTAGTCTATTTATTGGGCTCAAGGCCTTAGGAGGCCAAGCTCAATAAAGATGTTATTTGGGATTGATTCCCAAACCTTTTGAATGTTAATGGTCTTCTCTAGATTGGAAATCTCTAACTATGTTTTTAGGGTTTCCTAGTGATTCCAATATTTATATTGGGCATCATATATGTCTCCAAGAACTTTGATGCCTTTTTTCAACAATGTCTTGGTTTAAAACCAATGGTCTTTGGCCAACTATTTCCCTTCTTGGAGAATAACTTAGGACCACTATAGAAAGTAGTTATTAAAGGAGACCTCATATGCAAGTGAGCCACTTTTCCACACAATCTTGTGCTTGATGGCCTCCAAAGCCTTTCAAATGCTCCTTGGAAAAAAAGGTTTATGTTATATGGATGAGAGAGAGGGTGTTCAATTACATTTGGATTTAAGGTTTCTCTATATCTTCCAACTCTGGGGAGCTCCCAATGTAATGTAATTACGCAGTGGGAATTTCTAGATTTCCTTACCTTTGACTACTCTAATTATCCACATGGAACATGACACTTAGTTGGATTGTGTTTAGGTGGATAGAATACCCATACCTCATTTCTCCTCAAAGGTGCAACATATGCTCCAACTAGCCCTATGGAAGCCTTTGTCCCCACTAGAGTTATCCCACAACAAATTTTTGAGTAGTTTTTATAATTTACCATAGGCATGGGCATATTGACTTGACATGAAGAGTAATACACATGCATGGTTTTAGGCTCCTTGTTATGTATTTGAAATTTTCCTACGAGGGACAAATTTTTCAAAATCCATTTGTCAGATTTTTTTTTCTCTTAATGTCACTACCTCCCATCACTCTTTCAGGGAGGATTCAAAGGAAAAAGGAATTACAAGGAATTTCAACATTTGTCTGGTTTGTATATATGCACATCCCTGGCCTAGTAGTCAACTTAGGGTTTCGTACTAACTATGATGGTAACATTAAGTCTTGGACCAAGGAAATTTTGATCCAAAGGCTTTGTAAAAAAATTGCAAGCAAACCATGTTATTGTCTAGTGACTGCTTCTCTTATAGGATAGTAAGGAAAGAGTCATATACAAAGTTTTCATTTGCAAGCCTCAGATAATCCATTGAGACATATTTTTTTGGATGACACAGTTAAGGGTTTCAGTAACCATCGCATAAAGGGTTGGTGCAAAAGGGCATCCTTGGCGACTAGAGTGGAAGAGACCTATTTCCTCATATTTGACTTGGTTAATAAAAGGCAAGTTGTTTCTTAAAAACATAGGGTTTTGACTTCTTTGATAAATTGATGGCCAAATTTGAGCTCTTTCAACATGGTGAGGATGAAGGGGCACTTTACCCTATCATAGGATATTTCAAAATCAATCTTGATGAAAAATCCCTAGCTTCGGGCCCATTCCATACCTTCCCAAAATAAAATAACACTATCCAAAATATATTGGCCTCTAATAAGCTTTGTTTACCTTGGTTTAATAATTTTTGGTATTTGTGCTTCATTTAGAAGGCTAATTCTTTAGCTGTAATTTTGTATGAGACATTTAGGGAATCTTTAGCTTATGATAAGCTCTGGGTCTCTTGACAATGGAATGAGATTGATTGACCCTTTAGTGATATGAATACCAAGTGCATAGTTCATTCTAAAGCTTGGATAAAGTTAGCACCCACAAATTCTTATATGGCCTTATAAAATTCATATGGAAAGTAGTCACGTGTGAGAAATTGATCTTCAACCATCTCTTTGAGCTCGGTAGTCATCAATTCATCCAACATTATAAGCCTTTCCTAAGAATTCTTATGGGCTTGAAATTTTTTGTAGATGCCCCCCATTATAGATTGTTATTAAGGTTTAATATTAATATTAATATATATTATATTAAGGTTTTATTGTATTTAATAT
>JASDQU010102779.1:38881-52015 GCA_032191745.1 Picea mariana
AGAGGGAGAGGGGGGTAGAGGGGGAGGGGTAGAGATAGGGGGGAGAAGGGGGCAGAGAGAGAGAGAGAGAGAGGAAGATAGAGGGAGAGGGGGGTAGAGGGGGAGGGGTAGAGATAGGGGGGAGAAGGGGGCACAGAGAGAGAGATAGAGATTATATTAACATGAACGAGTGCGTTCTTGTTCCTAATAACACACATGCTCTTTAGGAACGTGTGCATGTTCCTAAAGCACACACACATTATTTTCATTTCATTTTTTTAGGAACGTGTGCACAATCCTGAACACGTGTTTCTCAGGAACACATGCACATTCCTAAATAATTTGAGTTGGCAAGTGGGTGTGGAGGTTCGATGAGTACCGAGGTTGTAGGATTAAGAACACATGCATGTTTCTAGGAATGTGCATGTTCCTACACACTTTGTTGCCATTTTTTGGTCCATCAACTTCATGCACTCCCCCATTAAATTTCATTCTCTTTTTTTGTTTTGAAGATTATAATTGTATACTAATTTTTGTTATATAATTTAGTTTGTTTATTATGCAAAGATTATTTAAATTTGAATCAAGATAGAAATACAAAAAACATAAAATATATGATTTATAAAATCTGATTTTATTGTTATATATATACACATAATTTGTGTTTCAACAACAATGCCAATATGAAAAAATGACTCAACAAAAATCCAACTTGCCTCATACATAAAATTGTTATATCAACAACTTTTTCAAAATAAACCAACAACCTTTATGATCCCTCTTCACAACAACCAAGTAACTTCACCAAATTTCGATGTCTAATCTTTGCCACCAGCTTAACATCAATCAAAATTATTTCTTTCCTTGCCTAAATTCTAAGGATAACTTCTTCATTTCTATTTCATTACCCTCTCAAGTAATTCCTTGAGAGGTCGAGAGAAAATTGTTATATCCATCTACACTTCCAATGGTGCCGAAAACTATAATGCGAGACCTTTTAAAACCTTCTAGAATAGAATAGACATTTTTATAAAGTATGTCACCTTGTATATAGTGCCAAATCCTCTCATCTAATCTTGATATTATAATGAAAATTTTTGTTGCAGCTACCAATGTTTCCATTTCAAACACTGTGAAACCTTTGGTGATCCAAAAATCCTTAGATGCTAAATTATTCTTTAAAACACACATGCGAACATCTAATCCGATTCAAAATATTTATTGATCATATTGACAACTTTGTAGAACACTTGCGAATCTTTTACTTATCCAACATTTCATGAAATGATGAATAATTTGAAGAATAATGTGAGATAACACAACATAAAATAAAAGAACTAATAAGACGAGATTTGATGAAGGAGTTCACCTCTCCTAGGCTACATCTCCAAGTCCCCTTCAATAGTGAGACTGCTCTTCATTAATCTCAAATGTCAAACATTACAATGAAAATGGACTTACAAAGCCAATCTTGAAGTCACTCTTCAATTCTACTGCTCAACCCTAGAAACAGAGGTTACCATTGAATTCCTCTTGAAATTATGAGAAAAATAAGTATAAACTCGACTATATTCTGAACTGGCTCAATATGACCCCCTTCTTCACGCAAAACAATGCACTCAAATTCTCATACAAGAGAATCTGAATTAAGATATTCATAGGCAATATCTTAGTACAAAATAAACATCATCATCATGCTCCTCTCGGAAAAATGAGAAGAATGAGTATACACATGACTATGTTTTGACATGGTGATAAATGGCATGCAAAGCAATACAACTCCATGACTAGGCACCTCTTGACATGCAAATCGAGACAATTCGTACTATACTCTGGCATGATCTTCTATGTCTCGTACTCTATACTATACTCTCTCTGTCTCTATGTCTCAAAATATGTTGCCTTTAAATAGGCTAGGTCAACCAAAAACATGGATTGACCTTGGCACAGACTTGGCATCAACATAAATTTATTTTCATAAGAATCTTTGTGACATAAGGCACTTTGGGGGCTTTGGTTAAGATGTTGGCATATGGGGAGGAGGTCACGGGTTCAAGCCTGTGGACCTCTCCCCCTTTGGCACTTTGTTATAACCATAGGTTATGGGTTTTAGTAATGCGATGGTATATAATCATTAGCCCCCCATGAATATTGACGTTGGTTACATTGATACCATATATACTGTTGGATTACCGAGAGGGGGGGTGAATCAGTAATAAAACAATTCAATCCTTTTTAACCGCAATATGCAATTGTTATATCAATGTAGCATTATCATCCAATAGTTGTAGAGTAAATAAACAATGAACAAATGAACAATCATACACATACACAATACACCAGTGTTTTTACGTGGAAACCCAAAGCAGGAGAAAACCACATAATGTTTTTTCTTATATGTCTTTAATAATTACATTGATTGGAAGCACAAAATTCCTTTGTTTTCCAGCTGCAACTGGAAGGAGGCTCCAACCCTCTAGTTTCTCAGGCTACAACCTGGAGGAAGCTCCAACTCCCAAACTCTCTGGCTACAACCAGAAGGAGGCTACACCCCCCTAGTTTCTCAGGCTACAACCTGAGGGAAGATCCAACTCTCCAATTCTCTGGCTACAACCAGAAGGAGGATACAACCCCTATGTTCTCCGGCTACAATCGGAAGGTGGCTACAACCACATGTCCTTGCCTCGTCCAACTGCCCTGAAGTAGAAGTAGAATGGTGGAGCCACTGTCACACTATCACTGTGAGATATACTGATGTAAACCTGTTCCAATCAAACTGCACCAAACAACCTATACCAATAACCTGAACTATGCATCAACCTATAATCACCCTGTACCATAAACAAGTGCATCAACCATGCACCAACCTGTACCAAACAACCTGTAATCAACCCGTATCATAAACAAGTGCATCAACCATGCACCAACTTGTACCTCAACCTGTACCATGAACAAGTGCATCAACCATGCACCAAACCTGTACAAATAATATGTCACAACAACCTGTCGAAACAACCTATCACAACAACCTCTCTCATCAATATTATCAACCAAATCATATCTACTCACCAAGACAACTCTCAAAGATGTGCATCAACCAAACATAACACAACAACTCATAATCATCACCAAGATCAATATGTGCTTCTAATAATATACCAATACAAGTATGCTACATCATCTATAAACCATGTGTCAACAATACTACTAACAAGTGCCTCCAACCATATACCAAGTATGTACCAATCATGTATCAACTAATCATCAACTATGACTCATCAATATGTACCAACATCATCAACTATACACCTCATGTATGTGCCAACTCATCAACTACTTGTCTCAACCATGTACCCAACATGTACCTCAACCAAAAGTCCTCATCAATTTCATCATCCAAATATGATTTGTAACTCTGTAATAGACCTGGTGTATATGATCACATCTCTGCAAACCTTCCTTAACTTTAACAACAAGAGACTAACATTTTCATCAAACTTTACTTTAGTCTCACATGACTAGTTTTGGATTAGTCGACAACCCTAATTTGAAATAATCATAACTATGTACCTCTAATGAATAAATATTTGAAAATAGTACACAATGTTCTTCAGTGTGTTTTATGCAATTCCTCCAGGTGTCACTACTTGGAACCTCTTAGAAAAGGAGTTATAGCAAAAATGACATACCTTGTTGAATTCTGGCTTATTCTAGAGAGCGAACTTGTAGAACGTGCCCCACATGGAATATTTGTTGTATGAATCTAAAAATTGTACCCAAAATACTAAAGACTATACTCTAACCAACACATTTGGTCTTACTGAATTTGGATCTGTTATGAAGAAGGTATGACGTTTTTACCCGAAACACATGTTTTAGACTAGTTCTAGGACTAGCCACAAACCTTATTTTCCATGGAGTGTAACTCCAAAAATACAATGACCCACAAGATGAAATTTGTACCACAGCTACTTGGATATGTTTCCTCAATGGCCTCCCAATTTCATGATCTGGATCATTCTAGAAAAAACGTTATTGCAAAAATGGTGAGATGACCTGCAAATAACATACCTTAGAAAGCATCATCAAAAGAATTTATTCTCCCTTGAATTTCAGCCTTCTTTACTTCACCTTCCATCTGAAATTTGGCCAAGATATCCTTTGGTTACCTCAGTCACCTGTAGATATTAAATATACTCAAGTGTGATTAAAATGAGAGAGCCTTGCCTCTTATTTATACTTTCATGTAACTTCATCAAGGGGTTACCTTTTAACCATCTCAACCCACTTTCCTTATTTTAGGGTTAACCCACTTCTAATTTCTCCATTAACTTTATTATTTAAATAATTTCTTTTGTATTTACTTTGAATTATAGTACACTCATCACTTGACTTTATTATTTACCTTCTAAAATTTCTTAAACCACTTTGACTACTTTGACCTTTTGGGGCTTCTAGATGACTCATGAGGGTTCTCCAACTTCACATGGCCATAACTCTCTAACCGTGAGGAGTTATGTGACGTTCCACATACCACTGGAAATGACATGACATGTACTATCCATCTAGAATAGTATTTCCTGCAAATATATCAAAACTCATACCATTATCCTTCAAACAAACTTGGGTCCATTACCCAAACCCGAGTTCTCCAACTTCTCATGGCCATAACTCTCTAACCGTGAGGAGTTATGTGACATTCCACATACCACCGGAAATGAAATGACATGTA
Source organism: Picea mariana (assembly GCA_032191745.1). Lineage (NCBI taxonomy): Eukaryota > Viridiplantae > Streptophyta > Pinopsida > Pinales > Pinaceae > Picea > Picea mariana. The sequence goes on from JASDQU010102779.1 coordinate 43,593, forward strand.
CTATCCATATAGAATAGTATTACCTTCAAATATATTAAAACTCATACTAGTATACATGAAACAACCTTGGGTCCATTACCCAAACCTTTGTGCTACCATAATTCGCTACCAAACTTTCTCCAAGGGTTGACATCAATCTACAATATCACTCTCCAATGGTTGACATCAATGAAAACCAACAATCCATACCAATTGTCCATCAACCTAAACCAACTGTCTGACATATACCACGAGCCAAGGCTAAGCCCTCAGTTCTTTCCCACCGAACACAACCACTTAAAATTTAAATATAAATTTTAACATGTGACTATTAAGTCATATGCTATGGTATATTGGTAAGTCGTTGGATTATTGTGCGAGAGGTCGAGGGTTCGACCCTTGTTAATTGCCATAATTTTTGGTAATATAAACAATAGAAGGCCAATTGGAGGTTTCCATGTGGTAGCCTCTCATTGGTCCACCTGTGTGAACCATGCCAGAAGTCCAACGCCGATTGGTCCACCTAAGGCTTGTATTGTTGCCTTGTCACCTGCCCATTCGGTTGTATGACTTGCAAACTCAACGTGATACCTACCACGTGTCACTCTGTGGTGCTACCATGTTAGCATTGTACGACCTGTACAAACATGCCACATGTCATCCTTCCAGCGGTGCCACTGGTCACCCCTTTTTGACTTGTTGACCTTGTTTGACCAAAACTTTGAAATGCCATAAATTTCTCATACGAAATCTGTTTGAGGTGAATTTTGTGCAGTTGGAAAGATCTCACCAAGATATATGCAATGAAGTCATTTTCAAAAAAAATTGAGATGATCAAATTTTTTAGCGTTTCTGGATCCTCCTAGATCTCTTTGAGTGTTTCGGATCCTCCTGGATCATCTAGATAGGCTAGGAATCCTAGTTAAGACCTGCCCTTGGATGGTTGGTTGTTCACCTTCTTTGATTTGTGAATCGTCCCCCATATAGTGTCCTACAAAAAAAAAAAAAATCACAACTATATCGAAAATATGACCAAGAAAAAAATGATTTAATTCAATGGAATATATTGGTGTCTTACATGATAACAAACAATAATATCCAAATGAATGCCTCTACAATACCTCCATGACACCTTCCAAATATGGTAGATTTCAATTTTGTTTGAATTCCAAACATGAATACAATTAACAGGATCAAGATGGAACCATCAAAAGCCATGGATAAAGAACATTCCAACCATGTTTGCGAAGGTAACCTTGCATTGACAGACCTCAAGTAAGTGACCAAGCACAATGATGCTACTAGTTTTGTCTTCAATGCACGGTCTTAGTCTCACTTTCAATTTGTTGCGTCATGGTAACATTGATCGAGAAGGCAATGGGTGCTTCCTGCCACTTTTGTTGCCCCACTACTTCACCTGCAACGCTAGTTTTGGGAATATAAATGAGCTTAGGAGCACACAACCAATGCAATTATGTTATGATGCAAATCTATGTGCAAAAACTTTTCAACAAGGACGTAGCCATTGCAATGGCACTTGTTATATAAGATAAAAGGAGAAAAAATGTTAGCTTGGACAGTGCTCCTTAATAAAAAAATAATTACTATCATCGGGTGGAGATTTTTTGCACAAATACAATACTTTTATGCTATCATCCATTGAGGCTAACTATTTTTGTATTCATTGCTCCAAGACTTCCGTGTATTAAAAGAGTGTCTAGCACTAGAGGGAGTGGGTAAACCTTATAAGTATTGCCTCTTTATTTTTCGATTCCTTTGGGAGTCTCTGCGGTGGTACCCAGTGAAGGGCAGGCTATAAGAGGTCATGGGGGTCATGAGATCAATTGCATCCAAGAATGAGAAATCGATACTAGCAAGAGTTTTGTTGGCCCTAGAAGAGGACCAAGATGATGCCACAAAATCTAACAAGCCATTAGGAAGCCTTGTGAACATGTAGATGATTACAATGACAATGGCATGGATATGACTAGTCTACGAGATGTCTACTATGGATTGAGTTTGAACATGGGAAATATTGGTCCTAATTTATATGAGTCTTTTCCTTAACGAAATTGCAGAGGTGCCTGGATATGCCTTGATTGCAACCATGCTAGACAAATTCCAAAGGAGGGTGATGCTCATCTCCTTGATGTTGTTAAGTAGATTGTATCAACTACAATAGAGCATTGTTGACCTTCCAAATCATAGTAAGAAACCATATTCAAAGAAACCAGAAGCCATGGGGTGGGGAAAGTCGAGATAAAAAAAATTTAAAACACTACAAGCCAACTAGTTACATTCTATAGCAGTAGTCTAAACGTTCTACCTTTTGAAAGTTTTTCGGTGATTTTTCCCGAAATCCGGTAAGGAATGGTTGGATCTGTATATTTGAGTGGCTAAGTTTGTATAATCCAAGTACCCCAAGGGTTTTTCAGCATGCTGAATCCATCTATGCATTCACAAATACAATTTAAACAACAAAAAATAGAGATTTTGTCCATATTTACATCATTGGATTTCGGCCAAAAAACCCAAAAGGTAGAACGTTTAGCCAACGCCCATTCTATAAGCCAATTTGCAGCTTGTACGCTCACTTTGTAGTTTTCCAGGCTGTGAATAAATGCAACAAAAACATTACAAAATATCACAATTAAAAAATGAATGATTTCAACCTTGTTAATGACAGATAGAAATTTGAGTAGCAAGATCATTCATAGTACAATTAGAAAATGAATGCTTTCAAAGCTTTTAATGACAAATAAAAATTAAGCGACATTATCACTCCGCGCTTTTCTTGAGAAGACAAATTCTCGTTATAGAGAATACCCATTCCTCGAGGAGTAGAGTCATGATGTTGAGAAGAAGGGAAAACACAATCAGGTAAGATATTAATGGACTCATCCATGCATGCCCAAAGATTAATGGACTCATGCATGTCTGCTCACAAAGCACAAAGCTATAATAAGGAGGCAGATTATGTTTAATGGAACGTTGGAAGACTAAGCACAAAGCTATAATAAGATAACCCCCCAACTTTTATATAGTTAGAGAATAATTTTGCAATTTAATAGATAAAAATCAATATAAAAAATTTAAGTTAGATTGTATTAAGGAATTTACCCTGCTCAAAATGTATTTATAGACTCTTACCCGACACTGAGAGAAAGGTGCTTGGATACAACACCTTTTTAAGAGTAAGTTAATTATGAGCAATCTTCTCTCTTTTCAGGTAAAAAAATGGGCCTGAATCTGGCCATATTTTCAGGGGTAGTAAGTTAACTCGAAGCAATCTTTCCTCTTTTCAGGTAAAACAATGGGCTTGAATCTAGCTAGATTTTCAGGGGTAGGCTGAGTTTAGCATGAATCAATGTTCCATGCATTTCAAAACCTTGTCCCATGGGTTTTGCCCCATTTTAAACTAATCCAAATACTCAAAAAATCGATCAGAATTTTGGATTGACCAAAAACTTAAAACGACACAACTGGAAGACCTACTGTAACTCTAGGGAAAGATTGCTCCAGACTTAGCCCACTCCCCTTTTTAAGGGTCTTCCGTTTCCATCTGAGAAAATGTTCGATCATTCATTTACAAAACTGTAGGAAAACAAGCACTCCTGCTCCGATTATAGACAACGTTCTCACCAGAATTACGTCGCCCAGTTACCCAAAATTGAAATGGACGAAAGAACATATACTGTCAAATTTGATGGAATTTGAGGCAACCATTTGCAACTTTGAATAGAGATAAGTCTCCATTGTTGATCAATTGAAATCAATTATAACTCTTCCACCTCACAGGAAGTAGATGTACTAGATACATGAGTCTTGGCCATATTTGCATTAAAACATTCACTCTTTTCTAATCAAAAGTGATAATGTGACATCACCATATTCCCTAAGATGCATTTCTACATCACTGTAATCTATGTAGTTATGATGCTGGTGAAGCTTATAAAAATCTATGATGTTGGTGAAACTATTTTTATAAGCTGAGGATTTTATTCTAATTTCAAAAACAACACATGGAATTAAGAGAATTAAGAGAACATTTAAAGGCTTTAGAACACTTTTGTGAGGAGGTAAGAATGCAAGTGAACATTATCAAGACTAAAATCATGATTTTTTCTATAAATAGAAAAGACAAATCAATCACCTTTCTTTTAGAAGGCAGTCCATTGGAGATAGTGAAAGAATACAAATATCCCGGGATTGACTTCCAATAGAAGCTTAGTTGGGAGACTTGTAGGGAGAAACAGAAAGAGGGAGGATGGAGAGCCTCATACTTACTCCAAAATAGGTGAAGAAAAGCTGAACTTTGGGATTGGAAAACCAAAAAACCCTCTTTGGTTTATTGTATGGTTGTGAAATATGGGGAAGCAACATGTCAACTTGTAGATGGAGGCAACTAGAAAGAATCCACAAACAATTAATTACTATCAATCTCAAAGTTAAAGCCACACTCCCCTATGAAATTCTTTTCCTTGAAATAAGGAATTTTCCATTGGAGGCAACTACCATAACCAAATTAATAATCTATTGAAAGAAGGTGGAAAATATGGATAACTAACACTGGCCCAAGTTAGCTATGAAGGAGGAGTTACATGGTAGGAAAAAAACTTGGATGAAGCAAAATAAAATGTGGTTGAGTATGTGGAATATCAAGCTGCATGAATATCCTAACACCAAGGAATAAATAAAAAAAGTTCATGGTTGAAAATTTTAGGACTGCCATGTGGACCAATCATAGTGGGCGTAAAAAAACATACTACATGAAGGAGTTTAACCCAAATTGTGACCATAGTGAGAAAAAATATTTAAGGGCAACTATTAAAGGAAAAACAAGGTTGTTAGATGCACAATTGAGTACCGGATCACATCACCTTAGATGTGAGACCCGTAGGTGGAGGGTACCCAAGGAAGTTTGGCAAGAGATAACTTGCATATTTTGCAATAAGGGTGTGGTGGAGAAAAAGTGTCACTTTATCATGGAATGTGCAGCCTAATAGGATATTCACAGTCAATATGAAAACAACTTAAAGGTAGAAAACACGCACCAACTATTTGACGAGGATAAGATCAACCAGATTACTAGTCTTTAGTCAAGATTCACATCCAAGAGAGTGTGAAGATGAGTTAGGACTGTTATTCTCTTGGTCCCTTAGGTTGTTCAACCTCCTGGAAGTCATTAAAATCAATCAATCTTAAGAAGAAAAATGAAAAATAAAATTTGTGGAGAGCAAATAAGGATTCTTTCATAAAATATTCAATTATATGAGGGCATGAGACAATTTTTGTAGAGTGAATGAGAAAGCATTAGTTTAAGAGAAATATATAATTATTTTTTTATAATATTTTTCTACTAATTTTGTTTTTCTAAATAGATATTCTTATAAATAGACTGTGTTTCCCTCCCACCAGGCCCTATTGTGAAGAATAGGTATATGCATGTATCTCTCTTCTCTGTTCTTGCATAGTGGCCTGTCTGATTTGAATCTAATCGATCTCAATGGATATTGAAAGATTATTATTCTATTCTCTGATGGGGATCATCTCCACCATCATATACTTTCTCTTGGATGTGTGGAAGAGGAACTGCAGGCTTCCTCTTGGGCCCCTGGGATGGCCAATTTGTGGGAAATATGTTTCAGTTGGGTAAGAAACCCCACGAATCTCTTTTCCACCTTGTTACCAAATACGACCCTCTCCTGTCTCTCTCCCTCGGAATGAAAACCATAGTTGTGGTGTCCTCTCCTTCCATGGCAAAGGAAGTTCTCAAAACCCATGGCCACAACTTTGTAGGTTAGATTGTTCCACAAGCACTCAAAGCTCTTTCCGACAACAAGTCCTCATTTCTTTTATCCCAATATGGATCTCGTTGGTGTATGCTCAGACGCATATCCAACAATGAACTCTTCTCTGTCAAGAGGCTAGAAGCACTGCAAGATCTCAGAAGAGATCAAGCACATAAGATGATTCATCACATTCTTAAAGACTCCCTGAAGGGATCAAAGTGTGTAAATATCAGACACATTGCATTCCACTCTACGTTTAATCTGATAGGCAACATGGCCTTTGGTAAAGACATGTTCGATCCTAATTTACGAGCTTCTGAAGATCTAAAAGATTATATTTTGAAAGTGATGGTGCTTAATACAGATCCCAATTTGGCCGACTATTTTCCCTATCTTCAGTTCTTGGATCTACAGGGTGTGTATCATAATATGAAAATCTACAGGAAAAAGGCATATGATATTATGGATAAATTCATAGAGGATCGCCTAACAAAGAGAAGGGAAAAACCAACGACATAAGTGATGATGGTAATAAGGATCTCTTGGACGTTCTGCTGGACATGAGAAATGATGAATTTACTCTCACTGACATCGAGGGATACTTAAGTTTGAGTCTTCTTTCACTATCTCTTGTGACTATTATACCCACAAAAGGCCTACTGAATTGTGAAAATACTAATAAACGAAGTCTGATGTGTAATTCCTTTTACAGGAAATATTTGTGGTTGGAAGCGACACGACCACGAAGACAATAGAGTGGGCGATGGCAGAACTCATTCACAATCCTGAGAAATTGAAGCGAGCCCAAGCTGAGTTAGAAGAGGTTGTTGGTCTCAACCGAAGGTTGGAAGAAAGCAATATCAAACGTCTTCCTTACCTCCGTGCAGTGGTGAAAGAAATGTTCTAATTGCACTCGGTAGGTCCTCTGCTTGTCCCACAGAGAGGATACAGTCGTTGTGATATAGCGGGATTCGTGATACCCAAACACAACCGAGTATTGGTGAACGTTTGGGGAATGGGAAGGGACCCTAAGATCTGGAAAGAGCCATTAAATTTCGTCCCATAGAGATTTATTGATGATGAGCTGTGTAGTCATGTGGAATACATAGGAAAACACTTGGAGTTGATCCCGTTCGGAGCAGGACCGAGAATGTGTCAGACTTCCATTGGCAAGTCAGATGGTTCATCTAATGTTGGGGTTGCTCATCCACTCATTCAAGTGGGCACTTCCCAAGGGGATGAGTCCTAAGCAGGTGGACATGATCGAGAAGTTTGGACTGACACTCCAAAAGGTTGTACCCTTGGAGGCCATTGCCACGCCACTCCTGTTATCTCATTTGTATTAGAATTTCAAATTGGTGTTATACCACATTCTCGTTATGTTCGCTTTATTAAGTAATTAATGTTTTTTTTCCCAGCTAGGCTGAGCCTAGGCCGGGGCTAGCTCCAATGTTGGATGGAAGAATGATTTTCCCATGAGTGGGATGTTGTTACCATGATTATGTATGCGAGACTTGGTCGAGCCTTGACTTCTCATGGGACAATTTAATTTGCCACAAATGGCTCTCCCACCCTCAACTCCTCCCCATGATATTTAAACCTTTGACATGATGGAGACTAAACCCCACACAAACCAATTAAAATGAAGTAATCAATGTTATGCAATTGTTTTGTTATTATGCCATTCTCAGTAACACGAAGAAAACAGTGGCCAATGTCCACCCCACTACAATATTGAATGTTGTGGTGAAATTATAGGTTAGTGATATATGTAAGTTTAAATTTAGATTGAGAATATCCCAGAAACACAATTTTTTTATATTAATGAAATTCTCAATTAAAGTACTACAACATGTTATTCAATAGAGATTTCTTTACAACTAACAATAAATTTAATCACAATTTTTTTATATTAATGAAATTCTCAATTAAAGTACTACAACATGTTATTCAATAGAGATTTCTTTACAACTAACAATAAATTTAATATTTATATTAGATGGCTATGTTGAGTGAGTTAAGTTCAATTTTCACAATTTTAAAAGGTTTAAGTTTAACCATTTGAATGTGGATTTTACTTTTAGTTTTGCATTTTCATTTCGATAATAAATTTGTGTTGAATTCAAAATAAAAATAAAAATAAATCAATTATGATTAGAGTTTTATCATCATTTATTTTTCATTCAGTTTTGCCTCGTTTTAAAGTGATATAGGTGCTTCAAATTTTGATCAAAATTCTAGATTAATTGGATTTTTTTCTATTTAAGTTATCACATTTAAAAGGTGGAAGGAAGTTTGCTTGTTTAATTAAGTTTCTTGTTATTAAAGTTCTTGTTGCTAAATTGTATTTCTGGTATGGAATTATCATTGTTGAAATTTCATCCTTCATAGATAGTAAAGGTTGTTATTAGTCTTTGTCAAAACATAACAAGGAGAATATTTTTGGAATGGAGTATACTTTTCATTTGTAAGTTAAATAAGGGCTGCATGGCAGATTAGTCTCTGCCAAATAAATTTGGAAATGGAGTGCACCTAGATGGGATCATTGAACTAGTTAGAGTGTCCCAACAATTGTCAATTTACTATAAAACCATTTTCAATTTGCTATAATTACTATTTGTCTTTATTAAAAAAAAATTCAAAATCATTATT
>JASDQU010102779.1:62332-84176 GCA_032191745.1 Picea mariana
TAAGTGATTCATATTCCAACAGATCTGGAGACATAGACGAACTGGTGAACTCCGTTAAAAATGGTGATCTCTTTTCATGTGTCGCTCTTTCATCTCAAGTTTCCTTATGCATGCTTTATTTCTACGGTTATGTTTTATTAAATGCAGTAAGTAATGGATTATGAGACAAACAACATATTTCACCTAGTTATATTCAATTTAGATTCAAGTCTTCATAAGCACGTCAATTTCACCTTTAATGCAATCAAGTTCAATAAAAACAATCTTAAATCTAACCTTTAATGGAGTGGCCTAGAACCCAGTAAAGATTGGTAATAGGTCACCCCAGTCTCAGATCAGTTAAGCACGTGAAAAAATCATTTAGAAAYGAACATCCACTGAAACCTATGAAAGTATAAAACCTCCACAACTTAAGCTTTGTGGAGTTTTCTCATTTTATTTTCATAGAAACCTTGTTTTTTCAATGCTTCTATTGTTTTCAGAGGCACTAATGAACACATATTTTATATGCTCACATGTGTGTTGTACTCAATAAGTTGCACCAACTACAAAAAATCATATTTAAATAAATCTAAGAGAAAAATACAACATGTTGTTTTTAGTGTATAGTTAAGTTTACCAAGAGCCTAATCCATTGTTGTAACATCCCCTAGCCTAACCGAGGGACATTACTTGTGGAAAACACACATAAAAACAAAACTTTCTCATTGGCATGTTTCCTGTAGCTTATCAACTACGATTTATTCACATTTTAAACCAGATTTTGATACCCAAAAATTAAATGCATCTACAACATTCTAAATAATCATAAATGCAACTAATAAACTCATTCATAGCAACAAATACACCATTCACATACACATAGTTAAGCACACCAATTAAACTCATGAAATAACTCATAAATAGATAAACACTTATCTTTTAAAATACTTTTGCAACCAATTGCTTGGGAAGGACGTTCCACCCAACCATATACTTGTTGTTCCATATCTCAACAACAATTCACCCCTGAGATGGGGCTAAGAATCCACAAGAGAAGGGTACCTCTCATAGTCCACTAACTACTCACTATCACAAAACCTATGGGTATTCTCCTACAACTATCCTGAATTTCTTCCATCTCTCTTCCTCTTGACCTGCCCAACTCAAGGATTGTACCCCTTCACTGCTCTCAGTCCATCGAGTGTCCCATTCGTTTATTAGGGTCTCTCTGGCTCAAGTAACTAGGATGATATATGTTGGGAACTCAAGGGAACTCACTACCAAGAAAAACTACTAGCAACCAACAACAAACATTTGATGTTACCGTGCAACTCAATCAAGAGTTCACTCTTCAGGCTTGACAACCTAGATCTTCAATTTCTAGCTCCAAAACGCTCCAAAAATGCTCCAGCATGCTTCTGAATTCGCATATCCTTCTTTCTCTATATCTAGTGCTCTTTTCTCCTGCTCCTTGCTTATTGTTCATGCAAAAACTGAATGTGAAAATCTGTTTAATTCCCCCATACAAATTTTCTTCATTTTTCCCAAGACAATTGACCGCTCACTCTGCCCAATGCTAATTTTTCTTCAGCCCCATGCTTCCAATAACTATGGGATGTGACTCTCACACCCATCATCTTACATGGGTTTAATTATTGGGCTCTCATACACTCAAATAGAAATAGAAGTTATCCCCAAATGATAATAAATTCAGAAAACTAGGTTTGGATTAGTACCCAAAAACCATTTCCTCCTTGGATCTCTCTTAGACGGTCCCTAGGAATTCCCCCTCTCTTGTGGATTAATCAGCCCCCATATTAGTCCATATTCCCAATAGTTGTCTTCACATTAATTTTATTAAAATTAGAAAATGCGTTTCACATATTACATCGCTTGGCCATAGCCACATTCATATCTACCTTATACATTAATTAAACTAGGTATTATAGTGGGGATGTTACATTCCCCCTCTCCTACAATTGTGCATTGTCCTCAGTGAATGACACCATGCCTAAATATATATACAAATTTACATCACAACACTTAGAAAATAAAACAAAATTCTGCAATTTTTTTAGCCTTCAACAATAGTCCCAACCATAATCTCTCGTTCTTCTCAACCTACTGACCCAAGGAATGTGACCCCTTCACTGCCCTCAATCCATTGAGTTGCACCATTCATTTATCTGGGATATTAGTGCAAGTAACCAATAATTATGAGATATGGCTCTGGAACTCTAGCTGCCCAAAATGGAGTCTTGCACTTTCAACTTCTATTTTCTTCAAAATTGTCAAAAATTTGTGAGTATTCCTCCCACATAGTATCTTCATGCTCCCATGTTGCATATTTAGGACCATAGGAAGTCCATTGAACCTTTACCATTCCCATGGCTTTGTTCCTGGGCACTTTGACTTTCTTTTCCAGGATGTGTAATGGTTCCACTCAGAAATCTCCTTCGGTTTACACTTGGATCACAGTCCAATCAATTATGTGATTAGAGTCAGACACATATTTCTTTAATAGTGATACATGAAAAGCATTATGCACTCTCATGGATGCAAGGAATGATATAATCTATGAAATTGACCCTATATTCTCTAATATTTCAAAAGGCCCACAATATCTCACTGCCAACTTTGGGTAGCAACCCAATCTTATCAAACTTATTTTCGCTTTCAATTTTAGAAAAACATATTCACCTACTTTAAAATCCTTGAAATTTATGTTCTTGTATACATAACTTTTCTATTTGCCATGGGCAGTCTTTAAATTATGCTTGATCCTTCTCATCTTCTCTTCCATTTCTCTAAACAAATATATCCCAGTGACATCTTTGTCTGATGGGTTATCCTAACTCACTAGTGTGTTACATTTCCTGCCATACACAAATGGACTCATTTCTAATGAGGCTTGATACCGATTATTGTAAGAAAAATCCACTAAGTGGATATAGGCTTCCCATTTTTATGGTTGGTCCATCACATATATCCTGAGCATGTCTTCAATTATCCTATTGGTCCTCTTTGTTTTCCCATCTAACTCTGGGTGATATGATGAAATGAGATTTAAATTTGCTCCAAATCCTTTGAGCAAACCTTGCCATAATTTGGATGTAAACTTGGAATCTTTGTCTGAAACTATTGCCTTAGGCACTCCATGTAGCCTATAAAATTCCTTCATGTAAATCTCTACAATATTTGTTTCCTAGTGTGTTGTCTTTACAGGAATAAAATGTGAATATTTTGTTAATTTATCCACCATCACCATGACGGAATCATGCTACTTCATTGTTATAGGCATATTTGTAATAAAATCAATGGTTACCACTTCCCATTTCCACTCAGGAATGGGAAATGGTTGTAACAACTCTATTGGATGTTTGTGCTACATATTTACCTTCTGGCACTCTAGACACTAGGCTATGCAGTTAGCCACTTCTTTCTTCATTCCTATCCAAAAGTATTGCCTCCTTACAGTTGTAATGGATTTATGATATCCTAGGTGTCTAGCATATGACACATTGTGAATTTCTCTCAGTGTTGTATTTATCATCTCCATGGAATTTGACACATACACCTTGCCTTTGTACAAGAGGATTCCATCTTCTTTCAATTCATAATTTTTAAAATTTTGTTGTAAATTGCTTTGTTGTAAGTTTTCTTTTATTTGTAAATAATGTTTATCCGAGTTTGATGCTTCGAGAATTTTATATTTTAGATCTATCATATACATGTTGATGGCTGAAATATGCATTTCATGAGCTCTTCTGCTGAGTGCATCAACCACCTGATTTTCTTTACCTTTGATATGTTTAATTTCAAAGTCATACTCAGTAAGAAATTCCAGCCATCTAGTTTGTTTGGCATTTAATGTTGGTTGTCCAAATAAATGTTTTAGACCATAGTGGTATGTCCTTATCTCAAATATCCTCCATATGAGGTAATCTCTCCACATTTTTAATGCATGCACAATGGTTGCTAACTCTAGATCAAGTGTAACATAATTTCTTTCATGCTTTTTTAATTTATGGGACTCATAGCATACCACATGATCTTGTTGATTGGGGACTCCTCTAATCTCTTCCTTGCATGCATATGTGCACACTGCAAAGTATTCATTTGGACCTGCTATTGAGTCTCCATTTTGACACCTCTATTACCCTATATTATCCTCTATCTAAGTCAATTTTACCTCTCACATGTGCATATGTTGTCTATTTCCTCCACAAACCTACTTTGTGACCTTGTCCATGTGCATAGAGAGGTAACCTATGTTAAAGCATGTTTTGTTTGATTTTCTTGATTAAATTGGATTAAATGGTTGATTATTTATGCTCCTAATTATTTTGACTATTATTTAGCAGCTTCATGACAAGGCATCACCTCATCTGGTACTCCTCCTAATCTGGTACTCTACAATGATTTGGTACTACCTCTGTGTTCATCCGGTACCAGATTTGTGTCTCTTCCGATACCAGCTATGCGCTTCATCTGATACCAGCTCTCTGCCTCTTCTAGTACAAGATTCATCTAGTACCAACTCTGCGCTTCATCCGGTACTAGCTCTCCACCTCTTCCGATACCAGATTGCGCCTATTCTGGTACAATCTCCACTCGGTACTACCTTTGTGTTCATCCGGTACCAGATTTGCACCTCTTTCGGTACCATCTCTGCGCTTCATCTGGTACCATCTCTCCGCCTCTTTCGGTACCATCTTTGCGCTTCATCCGGTACCATCTCTTTGCCTCTTCTGGTACCAGCTTCATCTGGTACCAGATTGCGCCTATTCTGGTACCATCTCCATCCGGTACTACCATCGCGTTGGTCCAGTACCCATAGTCGTGACTATGCTAGTCCGATACTAAACCCCTACCTATAGGATTCTAGTACCAATTGTGCTAGTCCGATACTAAACCCCTGCCTACAGGATTCTAGTACCAATTGTGCTAGTCCGGTACCAACTGTGCTAGCCCAGTACTAGAAATAATTTGAAATTTTGGAATGTTTGTAGAAGAAAATCGGGCACATGGGTTTTGTCTAGAATGATGTTTACATGTAAAATTGAGATTCAGAATTCACCTAGCTCGCACGTGTGGACCTCTAGATCAAGGGGAATGATTTTACCAAAATTAGCTAAAATCTCAAACTGCCAAATTGCGCCTCGATTTCTGTGTATATGGAATAATATCTAGAAATTCTACGAAATGGGTTTTGTCTAAAATGCGGAAAACTATGTAATCAAAGGACACTTTTCCAAAATTCGAATCCATTGAGAAGATATGGGTGGATATCTAACTTGAATCTGCCCAGATTGATGAAAAACCCAGATTTTTAGGATTTATCCTAAAATTGTAAAAATTGTTCTCTTAGTTTGGGGATTTGGTTTCATCCATTCCTCCATGGATTTTATGTATAAATAAGACCTCATAGGTATGAGTAAAGGAGAGGAATTATTATGCTATAAGATTGGTTCTTGAAGAAAGAGGAATTGTTATGTTGTAGGGTTGATTCTTGAAGACTCTGGATTGTACCTCTATTTTTCCGAAGTATTGATATAATTATAGTTCATGGATTCTATGTGTGTATTCAAACCCTCTCTTCTATAAGTTCCTTTTAAGAGCTACCTTGTTGGTACGATAAGGGCCCACCGACCCAATCAAGGTAAGCCTCTTTGTATCTAGTTGTAAATATAACTCTGGTTTTCTGTATGTGAATAGAATAATTGTCTATTTAATCACAACATCTAACTTCATTCTTGTTATGTTTTAGCGACACCTTTGATACAAGGTCATATAGATGTGTGGGATTGTTAATTACTATTGTTACAAGAAACAAGATATGAGTTCATCTCTTCATTTCATGAGCCTATAATGAGCAGACTTGTTATTTGAGCAAGAACCTTTTCAACTGAGTATTTGCTTGAGAGTTTTACTATGAGATTTATCTTCTAGTTTGGAGTTGTGTGAAGAGTGTTACAGTTGAAGTGTGCCCAAATTTTCTTGCTAGTCATTGTTAAGAGTAATAGCTACAGATAACTAAATCAAAGTCCACCTTTCCATTTCATGAGCTTGTAAATGGACAAGTCATTATCTGAGCAAGATCTTTTGAATGCGTGATTGTTAAGATTTTGTTTGCAAGTGTTTCTTTCTGAATTTTGAAATGAGGGGAGAATGTTATTTGAAAAAGTGTGAAAACAGAGCACCTTGTTATTGATTGTTTCTTTATTGAGCTATACTAAACAGACATAGGAACCTATTTGTTATCGACACATATAGTGTAACAACTTTACTGATTAGGAATCTCGGTCGATAATTTATGTTTGGTAATATATTATGCATATAATTGCACAAACACTTGCAATCTTTAATATGGACACACTTGTCAAAATATCTTTCTACTGCTGAAAACTCTCTTCACACTTGGAAGTCCATTCAAATTTCACTCCCGTCTTTTGCAAAGAAGTGATTGGTCTTGCAATATTTGAAAACTCCTTTGTGAATATTCTATAATAACCCACAAGACCCATAAATGATCTAACCTTTTTCACATTTCTTGGTGTTATCCATCCTCTAATGGCCTATATCTTCTCATGATCAACTGCTATCCCATCTGTTGAAATAATATGCCCCAAGTAGTGAATCGTCTTTTGATAAAAGATGCACTTACTTAACTTGGCATACAATTTATGCTCCCTTAAAAACTTTAACACTATTCTTAAATGTTTCTCATGCTCCTCCTCAGACTTAGAGTAGATGAGAATATCATCTAAGAAAATAATTACAAAAGTCTTTTCTAGGTACTCCCTGAACACTCCATTTATTAGACACATGAAAATAACTAGGGTATTTGATAGTCCAAATAGAACTACCATGAATTATTAATGCCCATACCTTGTTCTTAATGATGTCTTGCTGATATCTTCTACCCTTATTTTTACTTGATAATAATTTGATCTCAAGTCAATCTTGGAAAATATTCTTGCACCTTTCAATTGATCAAATAAATCATCAGTCCTTGGCAAGGGATATTTGTTCTTTATAGTGACCTTATTCACCTGTCTAAAATCAATACATAGCCTTAAGGTTCCATCTTTCTTTTTCATAAAAATAATTGGGGCTCCCCAAGGTGACACACTTGGGTGTATATACCCCTTCCTCAAAAGTTCTTCAAGCTGCATCTGCAACTCCTTCAATTCAGGTGTGGCCATTATGTAGGCTGTCTTGGACATCGAGGCAACTCCCGACACCAAATCGATAGAGAAATCAATGTCTCTCTTCAATGGAAATCCTAGGATTTCCTAAAAAACATCTTCAAAATATTTTAAGGCTGGATGGTATTCAATACTTGCCACTTTATCTTTGCATTCCTCTTCCTTATGGGTTGCAAAAATTTGGCATCCCTTCTGGAAACTCTTTTTCAGTTGCATGGATTAAATATCTCTAACAACTACAACTCTCAAAATGCCTTGAATCTTTCCTTGTTTCCCTCCCTTATCAAGACAAGTGATTGTCTTTTTGTAACAATATAAGACAAGATGGTGTTTTTCTAACCAATCCATTCCAACTAGACAGTCATATGAACCCAAAGGTATAATGTTCACATCTACCTTTGTGTTGAGTCCATTTATGTCTATTGGACAATCTGTAACTAACTCATTGATCTTTCTCTTGACCCCCGTGGCTAACTGAACTAATCTTCAAGTGAAATCCTTCAACGATGTTAGAGTTTATGTAACTATGGCTAGCTCTAGAATCAATCAAAATTGTTATGAGTTGATCTTACCTTCCACTTCAATCATGGGGGATTGATATTTTTCTTACTGGTTGTGTAAGGATGCATAAATCCTTGGCATGCTCCCTCCCATGTATTCCATTGTTTCAAACTCATGTATGTTGTTGAAAATCCTCATTCTTTCACCTTTCTGAGGGTAGTCCCTATATAAGTGATTCCCCTCACATCCCCAACATTGTATATGATGTTGCCTTATCTTTTTCCCAAATGAATCTATTGTCTTGTGTTCATTTTTGGATGATTGTCCTTGTTGATTTGATTGAGATTTTCTCTTGAAAAAGGGTGGCCTAAAACCTTCTCGCATTTCCTCTTTCTTACCCTTCATATTATCATTCCAAGTGTTTTGGAAGACTAGCCTCGTTTTTCTATGCTCATAGAGATTCTTTGCTCTCCTTATGGCTTCCACCAAGTTCCTAGGATTATCATAATGTATCTTGTCACTATAGAAGGAGGGTAACTCACTCATAAATCTTTGGATTTTGACCTTCTCATCCTTTATAAAGTCCACATAGTTCAACAATTCAAAGAAAATTTTCTCGTACTCATCCATTTGTAGACTTCCCAACTTGAGTTCAAAGAACTATTTCATCTTCCTTTCATAGTAATGCTCAGAGAAATATTTCTCTTGGAAATATACTTTGAACCATATCCATGAGATATTATTTTCATCAAGGTGTTTTTCTTGCTTAAGTTGATCCCACCACATGGTTTCCTTTCCTTGCAAGTGGTAGGTTGCAATTTGTGTTTCTACCCTTGAGGGATAATCATGTAGCTGGGAATATTTCTTCGTTTCTAACATCTGGGCCTCGGTCTCTTATCCATTTTTGTGCTCACCATTGAAATATGGTGGCTTCATATTCCTAAGTTCACCTTGCAAGATGTCTCCCTTAGGTCTTCTCCTCTATCTCCTGACAAGAGACACACTTGGGTTTCTCCTTGGTCCTAAACTGGTATGAGCTCTCCTATTGGATTACTCTAGGGAATGATTGTGCATGTTCCTTCTCCTTGAATTCATGTCATTCCCATGCTCATCCCTTATACTATGGTATTTGGATGTTGTCACTTGTCTAGCACTAACTTCTTGCTTTGTGCCTGCAGAGCCTATTTAAAATTCAGAGCATGTTTGTCTAGCACTAGTTTTACTGCAGATCCTGTTTGAAATTCAGAAACATTTGCAACAAGGCTCTAGTAATGTATAAATACAACAGTCATAGTGGTTGAAAACCCCTTCGGATGCCCATAAGCATGGAATGAATAATAGTGATGCAAGAAGTATTTATTCCATAAAGAAGCATCGAGATGCCAAGAAAGGAAAACCGAGTGGAAGTGTTTCCATGAAGTCATCTAGCCGGAAGACTACTTCGGCAGAATAATCCAATGATGGCACATAATCCAACGTTCCTAAGAAGAGAAATAGGAAGAGTTCTCAGAGCTCTCTAAATGAATAATTTAAGAAGGTTAAGCCTCCTACCTTTGATGGAGAGATAAAGAAAGGAGAAGAGGTTGAGGCATGGCTATTTGGTTTGAAGAAATACTTTCAAGTACATAATCATTCTGAGAATACCAAGGCAAGGATTGTAGTATTCAATCTAAGTGGAGGAGCTTCCATCTGGTAGGAATATCTCAAGGAAATCAAAGGCTCGAACGAAAGCAAGCTAACTTGAAAAGAATTTAAGAATTACTGTAAAACTTACCTATATGAGAATTATCATGAAGAAAAAATAAAGGAATTCCATGAGCTTAAGTTGGAACAACTTACCATGGATGCATACACTAAAATATTTATGGAGATGTTGAGGTATTTTCCCTAACTCAAGGATGAGAAGGCATGAATCCAATGTTTTCTCGGTGGGTTACCACAATCCTAGCAAGATGGAATCGAGTTTGATAAACCCAAGACGTTCGAGGACACTTTTCAGAAGGCCAAATGTTGTTATGACCAGTCTAAACACAAACATGAGTCTTCAAAGGATTGGAGGAGGAAGGACAAGAGTGAATTTCAGAAGAGGAGATTCAAGTCCTTTCCCCATAAGAATCCAGGAAAAGGTGCATAGTTGGGTCAGCCAAGTACGAGCGTGCATCAACAAAATTTCCCATATCAAAGTTGAAATAAACCAGTAGAGTAGGAAAGAGAAGGAACAAAGGATCCAAAGAAAGGACCTTTGCAATTCTAGGGATGCGGAGAGCCACACCTATAGAGGGATTTCCCCCACATGCAACATGACAATAAAAAGGTATATAATGTGAAGGAGGCAACTGTAGTCAATGACGTGGCCAAACGTGTGCCGATGGTTTACATAGATGTAGAGAATCAACAAGAAGACCACCAAGCCTATGTGGTGGAATTAGAAGGTATTACTACTAAATAAACAATATTTTTTTAATTTACCCAGGATCTAATCTTAGTTATGTCTCACCTCGAGTGGTTGAGGGATGCTCATTACAGAGAAAGAAGTATGCTAAATCATGGTTAGTTTAGTTAGCCACTTGAACAAAGAGGAAAGTGGTTGAGGTAGTTGAAACTTGTTCAATGGAGTTGGATGGATTGTAGACCCAAGCAGTTTTGAATGTCCTACCCTTAAGCTCATATGATGTATTGTTAGCATGGATTGGTTGGCTTCCCATGAGGAAAAATTAAATTGTTACAAGAAAACTTTGGAATTTAAGGATGATAAAATTAACATATGGATTTTGCAAGGTATCCGAAAGACAATTCCCATAAGGAAAATATCAATGATGCAACTTAAGAAGTTTAACAAAAATGGGTGTCCCTTGTATGATATACAAGTGTTGAACTCAACAGAAAGCAAGGAGCTGAAAGATTAAGACTACCTGGTGTTGTGGGAGTTCAGAGATGTATTTCCAGAAGAAGTGCATGGATTAGCTCCGAAAAGAGATCTTGATTTTTCAATAGATATGGTACCTAGGGTATTACCAACATCGAGAGTGCCCTGCAGAATGAGCACACTAGAATTGATAGAGCTGAAGGTGCAACTAAAGGAAATGTTGGATAAAGGTTACATCGGGCCAAGTGTATCCCTGTGAGGAGCACCAACCTTGTTTGTAAGTGAGAAAGATGGTGCCTTGAGACTGTTATTGATTACAGGAAGTTGAACAAGATGACCATTAAGAACAAATACCCTTTGCCTAGGATAGACAACCTTTTTGATCATCTCAGGGGAGTTGCATTATTCTCAAAGCCAGATTTGAGGTCGGGATATCACCAATTCAGAATCAAGGATGAGGACATCCACAAGACAACCTTTAGGACAAGGTATGGGTACTATGAGTTTGTTGTGGTACCCTTTGGACTTACGAATGCACTAGCTACATTCATGTGCTTGATAGATAGTGTGCTCAGTAAGTATTTAGAAAAGTTTGTATTAGTATTTGTGGATGAAATTTTGGTGTATTCCAAGAACTAAGAGGAACATGAAGAACACCTCAGAATGGTGTTATAGGTGTTAAGAGAACACCAATTGTACGCCAAGTTCAACAAGTGTGATTTATATAACAAGGAAATCCAATATCTAGGCCATGTAATCTCAGTTGAAGGAGTGGTGGTAATCCCTGAAAAGATCAAGGTGATCATGGATTGGCCTACTCCCATAAATGTGATAAAAGTGAGATCCTTCATGGGATTGGATGGATATTACAAGAGGTTCATAAAGGGATTTTCCAAGATTGGTAATCCTATTACTTTGTTGCAAAGAAAGGGAAATAACTTCATCTGGTCACTAGAATGTGAAGCTAGCTTCTAGCAGTTGAAGAATCTATTAATTGATGTGCCTATTCTAAGGATTGTGGATCCAGATTGGTGGAGTTTTGATGCAAGAAGGGAAAGTAATTTGTTACAAGTCTCAAAAATTAAATGAATATGAACAGAAGTATGTTATCCACAATCTAGAGCTTGCAACGATTGTACACGCGTTGAAAATGTGGAGGCACTACTTGCTCGAGAGGAGATTTATACTCATGACCGATCATTGCAGTTTGAAGTATTTATTTGATCAGACAATATTGAATGTTAGACAAGCATGGTAGATGGCGCTGATCTGTAAGTTCAATTTCGAAATAAAACACATAAAAGGAAAAGAGATCAAAGCAACAAACACACTCAGCCGAAGTGTCTAGGCAGTGCATTTAGCAACGACAAGTGTAGGAGAGTCTGACATCCAACAGGGGATTAAAACCCTCTTGCAAGAAGATGAGTTCTTCAATCAAGTGAAAGAAAGGTTACCACAAGAACCTAGAGAAAGGAGGTATGAAGGATATCATCTCGGGGCTGATGGCTTATTGTTGTATAACCATCAGTTGTATGTACCTAATTCATCGGATTTGAAGTGCTTGGTTTTGGATGAATTCCATAGGATACCATATGTAGGTTGCCCTGGTTATCAAAAAATGGTGACAAAAGTTATACAACTGTACTATTGGTTGGGAATGAAGCAATACATTGCCCAATATATTGTGAAATGCTTAGAGTGCCAACAGGTGAAATTTGAGCATCGACATCATGTTGGACTATTGTAGCCCTTATAGATTCCAAAGTGGAAATGGGAGGTGATTTCCATGGATTTTATCACAGGTATACCTAAGACAACCAAACACCATGATGCAAGCATGGTTGTAGTGGATAAGTTGAGCAAGGCAACTCATATGATTCCTATAAAATCTACTTTTAAGGCCATAAACGTTGCCAATGTTTTAATGAAAGAAATTTTTCAGATTGCATGGTTTTCCCTAAACCATAATCTCAGACAGGGATGCTAAGTTCACCTCAAATTTTTGAAAAGACTTGTTTAAAGGCTTGGAAACATAACTGGCATTTAGAACAACCTACCATCCTCAAACAGATGGTCAAAACGAAAGAGTGAATAGAGATCTAGAAGACATGTTAAGAATGCATGTTATGCATCAACCCAAGCAATGGGAAGAATATCTACCATTGGTATAATTCACGTATAACAATGGTTACCAAGAATCATTGAAGATGATCCAGTTTGAGGTTTTGTATGGCAGAAAGTGTAGAGTTATGATTAGTTGGGACAATCTAGTGGACAAAATTTTCCTTGGACCAAAATTGCTAAGGGAGATGGAATAGGCTATGGCCAACATAAGACAAAACCTGAAGGTTACCCATGATAGACAAAAGAGTTATGTTGATAGCAAAATAACCCACAAAGAATTTAAAGTGGGAGACCATGTATACCTCCGAGTGAAACCCAAAAGAAGTTCCTTGAGAATGGGGATGTATGCTAAGTTGGCTCCCCGATACTATGGATTGTTTGAAATCCTAGAAAGGATAGGACTAGAAGCATATAAAACTGTCTTACCACCTACTGTTAGAGCTCATAATGTATTCCATGTGTCTTTGTTAAGGAAATATGTGTATGATTCTAATCATGTTATTAATTGGACTGTAATACATGTGGAACCAAAAGGAGAATTCTATCCTGAACCTCAATGCATCATGGATAGGAAAGAAACAGTGTTTCGGAACTGAGCCATCGTGCAGGTCAAGGTGCAATGGAAACACTTTGGAGCCGATGAAGTTACAAGGGAGATGGAAGATGCCAAGAGACCAACATACCCATTTTTCTTTATTGTATAATTGTATATACATGGTGTTTTAAACACCGAGGACGATGTTTCTTTAACGGGGAAGGGAAAGTAACACCCCTTTTCCCCCGAGACTGTAATTATGTTAAGATTACATGATTTGTGTTATGAAACATGTGACTATGTTTAATTTAATAAAAACACCAAACCATTGACCGAGGAGGAACAACCTTGACAGTACTAGCCATGATACACTAGAGGAAGTTGACAAAGCAGGGGTTGATTGAATGGTTGAGTGTAAAGGAAGTTGAAGTGCATTTGTGAAGAAAAAATGAAGCTTTTCTAACAAGCTTACTTATGCTTATTAAGCGTAACCTCACACCTTCAATGTATCGGACCAATGCAGAGCTACATGACCAATAAAAGGAGTCGTAGGGGTGGTTGTAACAATTAGTGAATGTTCGCAGTTAACCCTTGAAGACAAAAAGGGCCAATTAAATGACCTGACAACATGACCCTGTAGATATGCTTCTTCATAAATGAGAACAATGGATTGCATGTGGCGTATGCAGAAAGCTACAATGTTTCAGAGGGGACGAGAAAAAAGAACAAAACACACACAAGGGTGAACAAAACACAACACAATAAGCCACAAGAGACACAAATATTCGAATAATAGAATGATCAGGAGAACAAGCGAAACCAATGAGTGTAGAGAATGAGTGGGATCATAAATACAACATGTGAAGATGTTCAAAAACGTTGATTGAAGAGAGAAAGGATAAGAAGAGATTTCCTTGAAGAAAATAGGAAGCTTGCCTAAGCTGTTGATGATCACCCTGAACAGAGGACACCTGGATCCCGATATGGAGAAATAGTGGGCTACATCTTGGTGCTTACTGGACATAAACCGACATTGGTAAAGGGAGATCGTTGAGGCACTGTTTAGCAGAGAAGGGACTTCCTTGTGCAGAGGAAACCCACTTGATAAACCTATAGAGACCCTGAGCTCAGTGGGAGGTGGGAAACTTCTATTGTGCCAGAGGGGGAAGGAGAGTAACCTTCTAGGATCATCACGAGCTTGGAACCTAGCTGAGTCAATTTTCCCTAGTGGTATCATGGATTGGCACGGGGGTGGTGTATTGTAGGAAGGAACTCTACAGTAAGGCATAAGGTTGGGAGGAAAGGCGTCCTCCATCAATTAATCAGTGTTAAAAAATTTCCTTATTAGATAAGTGTTTAAATTGGATTGTTAGAATTTGAATGAATGACATGTGCATGTAAATGTATGATACTATGGAAAATGTAAATGCTTACAAATGATTTTACAGAATCTCTGAGAATTTGGTTATGTTACTATGACATTTAAATTATACATCAATTGTGAAACTGAACGACTATAGATCGTTGTATCTTCGAAGACCCTGAATTGTTAGAGGAAAGTTTGCAGGACATGGACAAAAACATCACTTAACTAGTGATGGAATGACCTATAAATTGGAAATGCTTTGTGAGGAAGGGAGGACCCTGAACCCTGAGAGAAGCTCCAATCTATTGAAGAGAGCTTGTAATATCTATAAGGCCTTACACGTTCATGAGGCTGAGAGACCAGCTATGGACAAAGAATACTAGTAGACCTTAGAATACTTGGATAGAACCTAGTAGAACTAAAAAAAATGACTAATTCCCAACCCGTGGGCTAACTAATTGAAGAATAGTGAGATGAGTCAAAAGAAATTATGACCTTCGATTGGGTGGGATGAGTAAATATCAACCCTTCATCGACGAGGGTTGATCGTCGAGAAATGACCAACTGAGATCTAGAACTTGTAAAAGTTCGGCGATGACAATAAAGTTCAGAGACTAAACAACAATCATCGAATCGATCAAAGAGGACACAGAGAGACTTACATCATCGTCGACGATTTAAAGTGGGAAGGGAAAGTTTCGCCAAGGAATTCCCAACAATGTAATGGCACACAAATTGACGAGAACCGTCGATTTGTGCTTAAAATAAGCATATTCGTTGCCATTGATATTTGGAAGATCACACTTAGATTAAGAGGGAGGACAAGGATGTTCTAACGTTGCAACCTGCCTACTCAAAGTCCCCGTGTAAAAGTGGTAGTAGGTGTTGCTAGAAGATTGTTTAATGGGACTAATGTGGGTCCCATTGGGTGATGAGGTTATTTGAAGCTTCATTTTAGTGGTGGTCATCATATCTATGGGAAAGTGGTTATGGACCGTTTATGCCCAAGGCATTGTTGTCAGAAGAAAGGGGATGGTGAGTTAAATGTTGTCTATAGAGTGTCGACAATGAAATAGGTTGAGACTGTTAATCTCATCGGGGATGTGACGAAGAGATTTGAAATGTTGATCCCTGTGCATTTTCACCAGGGTTTAGGAGTTAGACATGTAGAGTGTTGGTTAGGAGTACCGACGTCGGCGAAAAGGCTAGGAAATATGGATCGTCGATTAGCACAGGGTGAATGTTTAATCTCGACCATTCAACCGTTGTAGTTTTCCCTGATTCATTTAATGAATGTAAAGGAGGAGACGAGTGTTAACTTGCGGGTAAGTTAAATCGCCGACTCACCTAGGACTGTAGGATGAAGGGTCTGAGGACCATTGGATCTAGTAAAAGGGTCGATCAACGTCTTGTTGTTGGGACATTCCAATGGTTAGTTGGGACTTCACTGAAGTGAAGTTTGATGACGATGATGGGCCTATGTGGCCAGAAGCTTCACTGCGATGAGAGGAGATAGGTGCCATGATGTTGTCGTGGTAGAGGGCATGGGTTATGAAGTGCCACGTGGTAGTGAGGTTGATTTTGACTAAGAGAGCCCGGGGAAATTCAAAAGACCACAAATTTCGATCTCGGGCTAGGAATTAAAGCATGATTACAATGGTTGGAAAGCTCTTGTCGAGCAAAAGATGATGGTACTCTCAAAGGGAGACTTTGAGATAGTCGAAGAAAGGTGAAATCTTAATGCCCCACTCCCTAAAATGTTACTTAGGGGATTGGGTGTGTTACAACGACGGGGTACCGAGTGCCCCAAATGAAGATCGTATGCAAAAGTTACACCCTCGGGAAGTTGATGTATCAACTACCCCCATCGGGGCCCACAAACCTTTTGGTGTTTCATCTCCCAGGGTTAGGGTTTTGGATGTTTAGGTTTTTTTTATTTATGCTTTATGTTAAAAATGTCTTTGGAGCCTCATTGTAATCATCTTCTTGTGAATGCACGTAGTCGTCACATCTCTTCTCAAAGATAAGCTACCACCATTTTAGCAAGTTCATTTCACTATATATTTCTCTTACAATATCTGCATATTTCATTCCTTAATAAAAATTGATTATTACTGTATTTATATGTTTTGTCTTATTTCCATGTTTCATTTCGTTTCCTCGTAAATCTAAATCACTAATAACTTACCTCATGAATGTTTCTTTACAAAGTGTACTTTGTATTCTTTTTTGAATATGTTTGTTGTTGCCTTATGTTCTTATTATTATTTCCGTATTAATTTTGTGTTGCAATTTATATATTTCTGAGTTCTTCAACCCAACACAAGCTCCTTCCCCGTTAAAAAAAAAAAAATCCTTTCCCAATAGATGGTCGTTCCTTACATCATTTTAACCGATTGGTTGACCTGCAACACTAGGACATGGTGTGAGGTAAGGGAAATATCATTGGTTTAAAGTACAAATACAAAATAGTTCTAAATAGGGAATATCATTCACGATTCATAAGTCTCATTGGATTAGTTCTATACATGTACGGATTACTATCTAGGATATGAATTAGTTCCGTTGAATAGTGTGTATTATTAAGGATTCATTCACGTGATCCCTCTCGAGGTATTAACTCCCTCGAAATTATGGTATACATAGGTAAATTTCGAGCTCTACTCTCATTAGCAATGATGTATGGAAGTTGGTGTAAGACGATGTTATTAGAAAAAGATTTAATGGGGATTTTGGAAGCAAGTTTATCTAAGATCATGTATATATAATAATAATAATCTATTTTTAAGGTCACAATCAAGATAGACATCAAATTGGTGTATGAGGTCTTCTTCGTCCAATGATTTGACTGGTAAAGTCTACAAAGGTATACATACCCTACGCCCCTCTGGATTTGAACTTGTGACCTCTTAGGAGGAAGCACATGTTCTTAACCATTAGGTCCACTCAGGCTGTATAATAATAATAATCCATTTTTAAGGTCACCACCAAGCTAGACACCTAATTGGTGTATGAGACCCCCTTGTTTATGGGACAAGGGATCCCCTCCGCCCAATGATTTGACTGGTAAAGTCTACGAAGGTATACATACCCTACCCCCTAAGGGAGATGTGTAATTCATTCAATGTTTAAGGTATATATATATATATATATATATATATATATATATATATATATATATATATATATATCTGTGTGCGTTTCTTCTTAAAAAGTTATAAGTTCAAATCCAAAARAGATAGGGTATGTATAACTCAATAAGCTTTAAAAATCTAATAATTACATAATTCTACAACTTCATAATGTAAAGTAGATAACTATTAAAAATAAAAACTAAATAAAAATCAACTAAACTAAATGAAACTAAATGRAAATATCATTTTTTTTTTAAATGAAAATTATACAACCATTCCAATAAAACCCTTGAGGTTTTTTTTTGTGTTGTTATATTTGAAAAACTAATTGTAAAATTATCGATAATTGTAATAAACAAATATGTTATAAAATAAAAATGGAATTTTTTTTTGTTGATGTGGAAATTATACGATCATTGAAATAAAATCTTTAAAGTTATGTTATAATGTAGAGAGACAATTTTTTTCTTAAGTTTTTATCTCTCAACACATAATAAATTATAGAGTTAATATAGATATATTTTAATATAATAGTTTCAAACAAAACTTAATCAAACAAATATAATTTATATTATGTAATAATTTATAAATATTATTTATAATATGTAATAATTTATAATATAATTCATAAAACAAGATTATAAGAAAAAATTATAATTCCAGCACCAAAGTGTGTTGTATAATCTATTATACACATTAATGTGTATCTTTGAGTTGAAGTGAATGGTAGCATGCAATTATTCCATTTAATAGGCATCGCCGTCACCATCTGGATCAGTACATCATCGCCATTGTCTCCCTCGTGGATAGTCGACATTCAAATATAAAATTTTAAATTTATTTTTAATTTGGGTTTATTATCTAAAGTAAAAGTATATTGTTTAATTAATTTTTTTAATTAATAACAAAAAAAATTTCACATTTCAATAATAATAATTAATCATAAAAAATAATATCACATTTTAATAATAATAATTAATCATAAAAAAGTAATATCACATTTCAATAATAATGTTGTAAAATAATTTTATTTCCAAAAAGTTTAAGTTTAATATATCAAATTTTACAAACTTTATAAAAATTTGATACAATAATGTAAAACAATTGTAATTTCCAAAAAATTAAGTTTAATACATCAATTTTTATAAATTTTGATATGGTGTATTGAGTTAACATTATTGATATCACAAAAGTTGTCGAGACAATAAAGAGAAAACTATATTCTGGGTAAGTGATATGTACTATGCATTAAGTTAATGATTATTAATGTGTTATTTCCATCCAACACGCTAAATTAATTATTGGCAATGTGTCCTTTCTATCCAATGGACAAAAGAAGATGGTATATTGTCAATCATTGACTTGGCTTAGTATATGAGGTCCTTGCCTAGCGTTGATTTTAAGTGCACATAAGCTCATTGTTGCAACAAATAGGAATGGAGGAAGGGGAATTCACATCTTCTATCATTCATGATAGACTTAAAAGATTCGAATGGATGCTGAGTTCTCATGTTCAATGATCAAAATTGAACCTTTCCAAAGGGTTCAAATCCGTCTAAGGGTAATTAAAAAAACACCCTTAGAAAAAAAGTAATTTTTTGAAATCATTTGTCATTTATGAAGGACAACAAATATCATAAAATGTCAAAAGAAGGGTTAAAATTTAATAACCCATCAATGTTCTCACTTCCAACACTTAATTGGTCAATGAGCATTGGTTCATCACACAATACTTGCTTTTGGCATCTAAAAAAAAAGCATCTCTGTTCTAGTTGGCTCATTGTGCCAAGAGACACTTTCTGGAGCCTAGTATGAGGGAGATGTGTAATTTCTTCTGCTCAACTTGGAGTTTACACGTGTCCCTTAAAAAAATTAAATATTGAGTAAATAAAAAAACATATTGCCTCCATTGTTTTTAAATTGCGGGACAGGGACCAATACAAAAGCCGAACTTTTGGGTGTTTGGGCAACTCTACTACTTGCAAATCAGTGGAGCATTCAAAAGATTCATATATTGGGGGATTCCAAGGTCGTGATAGATTGGTTAAATCACACAGGGAAGCTATAGGTTGTCGACATTGAAGGATGGAAAAAAAGAACCGAGATCCTGACTTCATCATTATAGGGAATCCACTTCCATCACATTTTCCGGGAATTTAATATAGAAGCCAATGAACTATCCAATAAAGCGCTACAGACTCCAAAAGACATACTTTTTCATTACACTTGGGAGATGGGAACGACGGTTCCTATCTCATTATTAAACCTCTTCTAGCATCGGTAGGATGGTCACTTAAATTTCCAACGGTTTTTTAATATTCTGTTACAAGTAACTATTATCCTGGGGATGGCTGATAATAATCATCTTTTTGTTTGAACCTTTTGATTTAAATTCGGTGATTTTCCAACAGTGAAAAATCTTTATATCAAAAAATTATATTTTTGAAATGTAAAAAATTATATATTAATACAATTGGTGAGAATTTTCTATTAAAAAAGTCTACCGACATTGCTGACATATAAATTGTGGAAGACATGCTAAAAGCAAGCGTGAGAACAAAATCCCAATAATAAAGAGCCAAATCTATCATCTATATATACATAGAGCGAATTATATAAAACAAATTGATATAACTTTATGCAAAGAGAAAAGAAGAGTCATTGTCTAAATAGTGATGTATAACTTTTTCCGTCGACACTTTGGTGCAATGGCACTTCCTATTGTTTAGTGACCACTCACTTTATACTTTGGAAGTGCTATGTGAATTAATCTTTTAATGTTGTTGTTTTCTCAATTTTATGGTTTTATGGTTTCTTGTGAGGGTGTTGGTAGAGAAAGAGCTAGATTTAGTTGGGTATTTTAGCAATGAGGCACCTAACCTAATCCTTCAAAGTTAATTGGCATTTGAAAATAAATTATGTTGAGAGAAAATTAATGTTATTATTTAAGTATTTATTTAGTTATTTGGTTTCTATTATTTTTGGTATTTGATGTTATTATTATTTTGTAACTATTTTCGAATTACATTGTTCATGTCGTTTGCATTGTTTTTGTTTGATACAAGAATATAAATTGTAAAACTTTGAAAATTCAAGAGCATAATGTCTACTATAATTTGAGAAATGAATAATAATAATATTGAAGATGTAAAAAGTCGACAACTACAACGAGTTTTGAAGATAAACATTGAATCAAATGCACCAATTGATTGAAATTGAAAGGGAATATACAACAAATGATTGAGGATCAAGGGAAGAACAACGAAGAAAGGATTCCTGAAATAAAAAGACAACAACTGCAAAGAATGAATGAGGATAGTAGGGAAGAACACATAAGTAAATATTAAATAAATATAGAAATGTGGCTTCAACTTACAATGAGCAATGCTAAAGCCATGTCCAAAGCACCATAGAAGTCCTCTTCGACACATAAGCAAATTATTTCCTTCACCAATCTTATTGGCTCACCTTTCTTATCAATGTATGGAATATATTTGAAATGTTGAAAAAATATTTTAAAAGAATTTCAAATTGTTAATGAATGAAGCAACATGATAGACCTTTATGTCAGAGTTTGTAACATGCTTTACCATGGCTGCCAAAGTTGCATTTACAACCATGTATGCTAATATTTTTAATTTTAATTAAAAAAAATAATGTATTTAAGAATAATGCCATTCACTATGAAATGATTGTTTAGTTTTTAACATCACTAACTAGCCACATCCACATCGAGCACAATATCTTCATTAACCATGAAGTGAGATAATTTCCCTTTGCCATAGTGTGTAATGATTGGATCAAGCATCCTGCAATTCCAATTTTCAATTTAAGTTTTTAATATAAAATTGGTAATGATGGAACAAATTGTTTTGAAACAAGAATTTTTTATTTCACTCTCAATATATAATTGATAATTATATGCAAATCATAACTGTAACCATAGAAGTTAACTAGCCACATCCACATCGAGCACAATATCTTCATTAACCATGAAGTGAGATAATTTCCCTTTGCCATAGTGTGTAATGATTGGATCAAGCATCCTGCAATTCCAATTTTCAATTTAAGTTTTTAACATAAAATTGGTAATGATGGAACAAATTGTTTTGAAACAAGATTTTT